>JAPDDN010000156.1:0-64731 GCA_027422405.1 Ptychobarbus kaznakovi
ACGTCCGCGAGTGTCTTGTGTCATGTTTAGATAAGATTTTACAATATCTTCCTTTCTTAAAGGAATAGTTCTCACAAAAAATAATTTACTTGCCCTCATGTCATTCCAAACCTATAAGACTTTTGTCTGTCTTTAGAACACAAATTAATATATTTTGAATATTCTCTCATAATTTTTTGTTAATCCATTTAGAGTCTAGATAATAGGTATTTTCAAGCTTCATAAATAGTTATTGTAGAAGTAATACTTTCCAATATTTATATATGAATAAATATTAAATTACATGATAGCGAACATGTCTGTTCAGAAGAAAATATTGGTCTCCCAGACTTGCAATGGAGGACAAAAATAAAGAGAATATTAAATATATTTATTTCTGTTCCAAAAATTAGCAGAGTTTGATGGGTCTGGAACAACATGGGGAGTTAATTATGACCATTTAATTTTTATGGTTAACTAACCCATTAAAGAGCAGCCCTCCACGTACATGGACATTTGTGAGGTATGTGAATGTCATGTCTGTTTTAATGTTTCAGTAAAGAAGAAACTTTCTGAAAGCAATATATTTATTTAAACAATATTACATGCCCTCACACTATTGCTGCCATTATAGCATTCTAGAGCACTGTGGTAGACAGACATTAAACAACCACTCAAAAAAAACAGACTATTTACATGTCCTTACTGATGTGGATGCACCTCTATCTGAAAATGGATAGTTTCATTAATGTTTTTTCTCTTTTTAGGCCACTGATGAAGAACAGGCGGCAGGGTTCGTACGGTCATGAAAAACCTGGAAAAGTCATGGAATTTTAAAACGGCATTTTCCAGGCCTGGAAAAGTTTTGGAAAATAAATAACCCACAAAGTTTTTGGAAAAGTAATGGAAATTTGTTTCACAATCTCTGTGTATTTGAATGTTTTAGTTGATAATATTGGTTAAATTACAATAGTTAACGTCCACGTAATCCGTCACGTGATCTTCTCTGCATGGGGTAACGGCGACTTGCAGACGCTGTTGCAGCTAGTATTATGTAGTAAACTCATGCAATGCCAGGGAAATGCCGATTTAACAATGTATGGCTTCACGAAGAAAAGTATAAGGGTGGCTTGAGAAAGATCAGGACCCGTGACGTGCAAAAGGTACACTGTGCCGTAAAACGTTCGACATTTCGAACACGGGAGAGGCAGCGCTGTCTAGCTATTCTAAGGTGCAAAGCACCAGTCTGCTGCTGCAGCTGCGTGCTCTACAGCTCCCAACCCGATCACCGGCTCTTTCACTCGTGTGACTGACGTGACACCCGCTCCCAGCTGCGTGCTCTACAGCTCCCAACCTGATCACCGGCTTTTACACTCGTGTGACTGACGTGACACCCGCTCCCAGCTGCGGTGCTTCCCTTTCAGCCACTGTAAAAAAAGACCATTCCGAGTGCCGTGTCCAGAAACGAAACCCTAACTGCAGAGGTACTGTGGGCGCTAAAGGTGGCTAATTGTGTTACTGTGCAATCGTTATTTAAATAAATGGTTATTTTGTATTCTAAACTACAAAGCTTGTCATTTATTTTAGTAAACATATGCTGTGGTAAAACATTGATTTTTCTTATTATTTAACATGTATACATAGGTGTGACGAGACACATCCCACGAGACGAGATTTTTAGACTTATTTTTTTTAAATCCTTAATGATGAAATATATAGGGGAAAATAGTATTTTATTCAACTGAAAAACACAAAATGCAAAAAAATGTAGGTGCATTTTGAAATCAACTTGTACTTTATGAAATTAAGCTTCTATTTTAATGAATTATAAGCAGTAATAACAACATGTAAACTACAGCTGCACGATTCTGGATAAATTGAGAATCACACTTTTTTTTATAAATTGGAGATCACGATTCTCTCACAATTCTGAGAAAAAAAAGATTAGAAAACTAAACAAAATAATGTAATTTATTAGTGGGTCTGACAAAATGTTCATTGCTGAAGTCTTTTAAAAATATATTAATTTGAACAAAATAATAAAATAAATTAAATGAAGGAATCAGTGTCTCACTTCATAAAGACTTAAACTATTGGAATCTCCTGAATTAATGATTAAATTACAAATACTTTTTAAATGGGTTGTCGTTAACAATACAAGTGTTAAGATGCTTTCGTTTTGATCGCTACTGTAGACTACTTATACTTGCTACTGCTACTATTTGATCGCTACTGTAAGTGTTTATACCCAAACTATAAACTTTTATCTCAGTACTTCTTAGGGATGCACTGAAATGAAAATTCTTGGCCGAAGCTGAAGCCGAACAAAATGAAACACTGGGCCGAAGGCCGAATACGTTTTTTTTGCATTTTTTCCCCCATGTAGGCATAGTTTGTAGTAGGCCTTTAATTTGTTCACCATTGCATAAATTAAATAGCCAAAAGGTGCTTTTTACCGTTTTGTCCTCCTTTTCAAATAAAACAATCAATTACAAAACAAAATTTTTAAAATATTTACTTAACACTGAATATTTTGTAACAGTCTATCAGACATTATACCAACAAAGCACAATTTGTGGCCGTTTTTTGAGATCCCTTCTTGAATCAGGCTTGTATTTTTTCTGTACAAATAAATGCAGCCTTGCTGAGAAGAGACTTCTTGTAGAACAATTAGAATATATTACAGATCCCAATTTGAACACAGTGTGAATGTTATAATACATGTATTAATAGAGCTGTTGTAGTGCAATTGTTATTATCATTATTATTGACTTACTTTTTATTTTATTTTACAGAACATCATTCAAATTACAATACTAAATTTTTTTAATGTTGAAGGAGCTTTTATTTTGGCAGAAACCCGCAGAAGACCGCAGTGCTTCTTTTAGTTGACAGCAGATTTATAAATTATTCTGACGAGTTTGGGAAGATGTCTGTCGCACGTATGGCATTGGCACATGCCTTTTAAAAAAACTAATAAAATGCAACAGCCGAGTAACAGTTTTTTTTGCGCAGATTTTTCTCGCGCTTTGGACTTTGAACACTGGCGCAGCAAGCTTGTGCAGCGCTGTTATATGCAATTTGTGCTTGTATTAGAAAACATAACATTCTGCAGTTTATTTACTAATCGTTTGAGGCCATTTCGCAATTTCAATCATCATACAGTAGCAGCATCATCCACCCGGAGACATGAGATGCAGTGCTAAACAGTTTTCGCAGTCGGTGCTTGTAATGAGTTTTGCATCTTTCTCTGACAGTTTTAAATACTTCCACACTGCAGACATGTTTGCTGCATTAGCACTATTTGATCGTGTCACGTCATCATTTGGTACAATTTATTTGGTCTCCTCGCTTATTCGACCACAATTTCGGTTGCCGAACATTCAGTGCATCCCTATTACTTCTGTTATTTAAATGTCTGTAACACAGAAATAATGATGTCTGGTTGAAAAGACTGTGTTGCTCTTTCTGGACCAGCAGCAGCATGAATGCAGAATGTCTTTAACACCTGTTTGACATCATAAGCGTCAGTGGCCGCCCATATCAGTGAATGACAGCGTTCACATCGGAAGGATGATGATGGCCGGCCTCTGATTCATCACAAATGTCACATGCTGTGCTGATAGGGCTTCTTCATGACTACATCAATTATGCTAAAGAGATCATAAAAATGGGCAGTGATGTATGATCTGTATTCATGGACTTTGAAAAAAACTGTAAGTGTATAATTTGTAAAAAAAAAAAAAAACTATGTTCAAATGCTTGTTCTGTGTTGTTGTCACAGTCTGTCTCCCTTTGCCTTGTGTTTCCCTGCCCATATTTGGTTTTCCTGTTTTTCCTGTAATCATTATTTAATTAGTCCCCATCTGTGTCTTGATTTCGTCCCAGGTGTTTCCAGTCATGTTCCCCTTCATATAGTCTGTTCTGCCCCATGTTTGTCGTGGATTATTGTTAATGTTTCAGCGTCTGTGAGTGTGTGTACCTGTGTCCGTCATCTCCGTGTTTTTATTAAATATTCCAAAGAAGTTCCTTGTCTCCGTGTTCCTGGCTCCTCCGTGCAACCTCATCTTGACGCGATCGTGACAGAATAATCCACCAAAAATGAGGCGGCGGCTGATTCTGGTTCCCCGCGAGGGAGGGCCGGGAATCACCAGCCTGCTCCCGCCTGCAACGATGGAGAGGCCTCCGCTGATTCCATCCAGCTCAGCGATGCCTCCGCTGATCCCATTCAGCTCATCGATGCCTCCGCTGATCCCATTCAGCTCATCGATGCCTCCGCTGATCCCATGCAGCTCATCGATGCCTCCGCTGATCCCATTCAGCTCATCGATGCCTCCGCTGATTCCATCCAGCTCAGCGATGCCTCGGCTGGTTCCGTCCAGCTCACCGATGCCTTCGCTGGTCCCGTCCAGATCACCGATGCCTTCGCTGGTTCCGTCCAGTTCACCGATGCCTCCGCTGGTTCCGTCCAGCTCACCGATGCCTCCGCTGGTTCCGTCCAGCTCACCGATGCCTCCGCTGATCCCGTTCAGCTCACCGATGCCTCCGCTGATCCCATTCAGCTCACCGATGCCTCCGCTGATCCCATTCAGCTCATCGATGTCTTCGCTGATTCCATCCAGTTCACCGATGCCTCCGCTGGTTCCGTCCAGTTCACCGATGACTCCGCTGGTTCCGTCCAGCTCACCGATGCCTTCGCTGATCCTGTTCAGCTCACCTTCCTCAGCGCTGCTTCTGGCCAGTTCCGCTCTGCCCGAGCGCCCCCCAGTGCCTGCTCCTCGCCAGTGCCCCGGAGAATCGGCGCTTTCGGAGCACCCCCGAGAGTTGGTCTCGTCCAGCTTGCCTTCGTCACCGCTGGCCCCGCCCAGTTCACCTTCATCTCCGCTGGCCCTGACTGGGTATTCCCCGGCCGGCGAGCGGCCAAAAAAGATTTTTTTGGGGGGGCCATATACCCGATCCCCCGTGGCCGCCTGAGTCCCCGGATCCCCCGTGGCCGCCTGAGTCCCCGGATCCCCGTGGTCGCCCGAGGCTCCCGATCCGCCATGGCCGCCCAAAGCTCCGCGCCCTGGAGGCCACCTGCCCGGGCTACAGGTCCCCTGAGGTCTCCAGAGCGCCCACCCCCCCTACCCTTTCGATGTCATACGGCGCGGGACGCGCCTAGGGGGAAGGGGGGGGGGGGGGTAATGTCACAGTCTGTCTCCCTTTGCCTTGTGTTTCCCTGCCCATATTTGGTTTTCCTGTTTTTCCTGTAATCATTATTTAATTAGTCCCCATCTGTGTCTTGATTTCGTCCCAGGTGTTTCCAGTCATGTTCCCCTTCATATAGTCTGTTCTGCCCCATGTTTGTCGTGGATTATTGTTAATGTTTCAGCGTCTGTGAGTGTGTGTACCTGTGTCCGTCATCTCCGTGTTTTTATTAAATATTCCAAAGAAGTTCCTTGTCTCCGTGTTCCTGGCTCCTCCGTGCAACCTCATCTTGACGCGATCGTGACAGTTGTTTAGTAGAAATGGAGTTTACACTCAGTTATTCATACACATGCTCACATTCTTCCAAACACATATGCTTATGTTAAATGTTATAATATCAGTGTTAATGTTGTGGTTTATTTGTGTACTCTCATTCCAGAATAGTTTGTAAAGAACTTCACTATTAACTAATTGTACAATTATTGTATAATAGTGTTTTTTTGTATATTTTTAAACAATATATACAATTTACCAAAAAAGTCATTTTGATCTTAAAAGTTATATTCAACAAATGTTCAATGCTTCATTTATAAACTATAAGTGTGTTTATGCCATTTCTGAATTTATTCTTAACATGCATGTTACCTTTTGACTGTTTTCTCTTGTTGTTTTTAATAAATATTTACCTTTTGATAGTCATTCTTTGTGTGTAAAAGTGATTTTAAAATGAACAAGATTTGTAGGTTTAATGTCTAGCTCGATTTGGGTTCATTTTAGCCTAGCAATGTAGTCATTTTAAACCATAAAAAAGCAACCCAGCCTGCTGGGTTAAACATAATAACCCAAATTGTTGGGTTAAAATAACCCAGCGCTTGGTTCGTCCCTTTTTGAACCAGTGCTGTGTTACCAAAATTGTTTTCAACCGAGCAGTTTTTAGAGTGTATCAAGACTTGCCATATGTAAAAAAAAGATAAACTGTTAAAAAGTGTAGTATCAGTAACAACAACTGCATAGATTTAAAAAAAAAACATGCAGCAACAACAATAATGCTAATCCAAGGCATAAAGTAATGAATGAGCGATCCCTTGGTATTTTGTGTTTTTTTTACTCAAAAACAATGAAAGCTACTTAGTGTAGCATCATTGCGATTAATGCTCACTTTTAATTAAAACCGCATATAACAACCTTTAAGTCAATTTCATGGCAAAAACTAAATCTAGTAAAAGAAAAAGACAAACAAACATATAATATGAAACATTCATGATTTACATGTTACTTGAAAAAAGCCCTTAAAATAGCTTTTTTTAACAGCATTCACGAGCAGAAGATTATCTGTTAACCAAACCTTGACCTCTAGCATTTAACAAGGACAAATATGCAAAGACTTGGTTTTATTCATCATGAATTGGGTGTTACAAACCATTTATTTTTTTGGTACACTAATGTACAATAATAAACTTTCAAAAAGCAAACTGCTGAAGGCCAACATTGATTTTAAATTAATTTTAAGACTGAACAGAATAATCACTGCGTTAATAAGGAATACCATAAATTAATCTGATTGCAAACCTGAATATACTGTTCAATTTTCCCATAACTCAAAAAGCATTCTCCTGTTTCCTTGTGTTTCCATAGCAACTAGGAAAAACAGTAAATTGGTCAAACTGTGTTCTTGTTCTGATCTCAAACTGGGCTTTGAATAGAAGACACCACATCAACACAAAAGTGACCATCGTCTGTTTTCATTTTATAGCAATTAACTTCCGTCCTCCATAACTGTATAGGACATGCAGTTAATCCTCTGTACCATTTGTGTATCATGTACTACATGTGCAGTCTCTTTTGTGATCTATAAGATTGTTTTATTCATAAACAAATATATTTGAGTCAACACACTACGACAATCAGCGTTCTTCAGAATGACATGATGTAACACACTGAAACCCAAACAGGCAAATTGAGTTTGCTGCTGTTGGGCAGATGCTGGATAAACAGGACTTTTCATTTAATGACATAATTCAGCGTTTTACAAACATCAAAATGTTTTTCACATCATACAGCAAGTAGGGACAGGGAGAAAATGTAGCACACATATTGTCTTTATTCTCAAACAAATTATGACATATTGTTATAAGCCCTTTTTAAAGTTCTCTATTTAATATGCATGCTGCTGGTTAAACGTTAAAATGACTGACAGATGATCGTCGCTGGTACAGTATAAACTGATGGAATGTTTTCATATCTGTGAGACAGGAGCAGTTCTAATGCCATTGACATAAAAATAGTGCTGCAGCAGCAATGTAGACTGTTCATGTGCATTACTTCCATGGTACTTTTGTAATTTTTGCAGCTTTTTGCTACAGTTCCCTGTGAATGTTCATTTTGAGGAAAATAAAGTAGCATGGCCATTCCCTGGTGAAAAAGAAGTACACTTTAGCAAACTTTTAAAACTATTTTAGAAAGAATATGCTACATTTTGTGTACTGCTGAATAATATAAGAGTTTTGTTCCAAAATGCGATTAACGTAAAAAAAAAATGTTCCGCCAAAATCAGTATTGTATCTGGTCATTTTATGCAAAATGTGATATCCGTCATGTTATTCTATCATGTTTTCCCCCTATCTTTCCAAACCGCGACAAACGCCAGTCTCCATTCTCTGCAGAATGCGATGCACCCGCACAACCAATCACAATGCACCATTCCATGCTTTGTAGACAGTAATGGCGGTGTTCTGACGATTTGTGCTACCCGCTCAGATTGAGCTATCTCCCATTAAAAAAGATAGGTAGCACAAATCGATAGCAAAAATGCCAACTATCAGATTGTGCTACCAACATCTTATTCATGTGGTTTGAGGCTTTTTTTAAATGTCCATACCTACCCCTACCCTAAACCTACCCATCCACACCTACCCTTACCCTAAACTTACCTTAAACCATTAAAACAATGCAAATATATTATTGGTAGCACAATCTGATAGGTAGCACATTTCGTCGGTACAGCGGAGCTTTGAATACACCCGCATCCTAGTTTTCCTCATCTACTTTGTACTTTGTGATCAACACACAAACAAAAAAATTAGGGCTGCAAGATAAATCGCATATGATTTCCGTGTGCATCTCATCAGTAAAGCCGGTTCTGTGATTAGTAGTAAATCTCCATCACATGCTTTCAGGTTGAGCGACATTTAATACACAGAGCCGTAGATCACGGACAAGCTACGCAATATCGCGTTCATAATCGCAGATGAATAGCATTCGATTATGAACGCGATATTGCGTAGCTTGTCAGTGTAAGTGTTTTTATTATTAATGTCATTATTGTTTTTGTTATATACAGTTATTGCACTAGTCAACTAACTGAATGTAACATGGCAAAGAGGAATGCACTTTTGGAAGTTGAATGTAAAAGAAATGTCATTTTCGAATTTTTGTGGTCAAATGTGATAGCCTATTGTTGTTCATGTTCTTGTTCATGATGGAATTTAATTTTATTGTTGTAAATCATGTTTAGCATTAACAAGATGACCCATTGAATTCAGTTTGGGAACGATGACTGATTGAAAGTATTTTTAGTCCAGTGCCTGTATATAAGATTAGTATTGACCAAGTGCAGGCTGTCATATGAGTATCAATTTACTTTGTTGTGTATTTTCAACATGAATAATACAAAAATAATAAAAAATAACTTTTATATTGATTCAATTGATTTATTGCATCTTGAAACAAACAAACAAAAAACATGTCATGGATTTATTGCATGTTGGGAAAAATAATCAGTGTTTATAATAAATCTTTGAAAATCAAAATCTGGATTTGAATTTGTAAAGTTATTATAACCTAAAGATGCTATGTGGACGTTTAAAACTTGCCACTTTTTTGGTAAAGAAAACACATTTTTACTCAAATTAATAAAAAATGTATTTACAGCATTTTAAAACCAAACTTTTCATATCTGTAATTACACATTTGTAATAATGAAGGTGCAATTTAGTAGTTTTATAATATATTAACTTTAAATTAAATATCAAAACCTTCTACAGATAAATGTTCATCAAGTGATTTACATGTGCTTTAGTATGTTAGTGACCAGATAAAAATAAATGTACTTCTTTAAATTATTGAAACAATGATATAAAATGTACTCTAAAGTAAAACTTTTAATTTGGCATTATTAGAATGTGCATTTTAAAGTGTACTTAATTATGATTAGAAACAGTCAAGTGTCTCTCTTAAAGTGCACTTATGAGTTATTTTATTTAATTAATATATTATCTGCAAGAACAATTTTGTTATACTTTTTAGACATGAAGTACACTACAAATGGACACTCAATACAATTAAGCGCACTTCTTTTTCACAAGGATATCTGGATGATTATCTTTAGCTCTTTTCATTTTGCTTAAAAACATTCTCAAAATGCACCGATGTTGATTGAGCAAATCTGTGATGCATAAGCGATCATTACCAACTTATAAACAATGCAGCTGTACTGAATGTATACAGTAATTTCCACAGGGATATTTTAATGGTCTCCATCATAAACACACTTAATTTGAACAGTTTTGAGATTCCTTCTTGAAAGGTTCACTCTACAATGGCACATAGTCTCATTTTGCATTATGCATTTGGAAGCAGTGAAATGGGATATGAATAAGCTTGATTTTTTCCACTCTTCAGAACACCATCTTATCTCTCAGACAATGCGGGCAGACGCCGCTGACGGATGTGACACAGACAGCAATGGATTATATTAAGAAGCAAGCGTGTACGCTGGCGGCCTGTCACTTCACATTTCATGTGAGCAGCATGTGGAGATGCTGAATGGAGCACAGGACTGGTGAGGAAGACTCCGTCACTAGAGATGATGACCAGTCGTCTCAGTGCTGTTATGAATAAAAGGCTGTCAAACCCAGAGTGGAAACATGGGAGTCTCGTTTTAAAAAAGCAGTGTTTGTCCTGAGATACAGCAGGAGAAGGAGCATCTACATTTGGTAAAATGGTTTGGAATGTGTGCAGTGTTGCATTACAGGGATAGGTTACCCAAAAATGAAAATTGTGGTCCTTGTGATTCATAAAGTGAAAGTCAGCGGTTTCCTGCTTTTGAGAATAATAATAATTAAAGCATAGCAAGGAAAAATAAAAATCAATACCTTGGCTCTTGACAATATTCTGAGGTCTTGTGCAGCGAATCAATTGGTCTGTACAAGAAACTGCTGATTATTGAAAACATTATTACCTGTAATCCAGAGCCTCAGACAAAAGGTCAGGACTGATGTCTAGTTCACAAACTTATTTTGAACCGGTTCTTTTTGGTGAACTTAATGGTCCAGTTATGAAACTTATGAATTTAACTAGTTCTTTGAAACTGAAAGAAACAGTTTGCAGAAAATAATTGTATTTTCCTGTTGTCTGCGGTTCTGGATCACAGGTAATGATGTTAATAATGTTCAGTTTCTTGAACTATCATCAGGAACCACAGGTATTAATTTTGTGTTCTTTTTTTAAAGATGGACAGCTGCTAACTAGGATTTTATGAATCACCAAGGACCACGGTTTCAGCAAAAAATCTTCTTTACTGTTCTACTGAAAAAAAGTCACCTACATCTACTGAGAGTGATTGAATCAATAGCAAATTCTTATTTTTGGGTGCGATATCTCTTTAAAAATATGGTCCTGTTTACACCTTAACATGCATCTCCTGTGTCTATTGAGATTGGATATTGTGGAAGAGAGTCAGTATGTGTCAGTATTCATGTTGTCACACTGATTCTCTCAAATATAATTTTAATCTCATCACCAGTGTGTCTTTGCAATTATTGAACTTCTAATGTACTTCACATGATTCATGCTTCACAAAATTCAGGTATAATGAAGGTATTTCATATCGTATCAGCTATTCCAAACCTGTGCATGAATGGATGTTCCCTATCTGTCGGTCACTACGAGTTATGTCGTGACGACATAGGGGATTTACCTGGAAGCCCTGATCATCTCTGACTTTAAGAGAAAACGCTAATGAAATTGGCTAGTGGATTTTGCATACCTGAGCCACTCCCCGTGCATACGTGTATAAAAGGGCGACAGGTGCATCCACTCATTAGATTTTTGCTTCGGAGCCGAGTGGATGAGAAGTGTGCTGATCTCCACAAGCCTTTCATCTCTTATTTGTTCCTGGTTGGCGTAACGGAGCGATCAGTGGAGACCCTCTCATCAGCGATTCCCCTGGGCACTTCAACTAAAAGAGCAAATTCTAAAAGAGCAAATCACGGACGATCGCGTCTTTCTCAAGATGCCGTTTTGTCCGTGTCCTTCTGGTTGCGGTCGTTCCCTGTCCGCGGATGACGGACACGATCATTGTCTTCAGTGTCTGGGCTTCCAACATGCTGAAGATGCGTTCGTGGATGACTCATGTGCCTGTTGTGGGCATATGAGCATGACTTTGCTGCGATCTCGCCTTTCCTTTCTGAAAGGATTGGCACCCTCTGCCGCCACCTGTGCTCGGTTCTCTGGCTCGAGCAGAGAACCACCGGCTGGCGCTCTGGGAGATCTGAGGGTGACAGTAAGAGTCTCTCCGCCGGGCACGCCCCCACGGACCTCTTACTCCTCACGCAGCAAACATCCCGTCTGGTTCCCGGGTGATTTTGCTGGTCCGTCCCACGGGGCGCCCAGCATTTCATTCGGTGCGCCATCCGTGGATAGGATGACGATCACAGCATCGGGGGATGGGTTCACGTCCTCTGAGGATGAAGGGTGGGGCTGCCCCCATCGGGTGTTGTCGCCACCGTCGCACCGGACCCAGCGCTGACGGCCATACTTGCCCGGGCATCCGTGAGTATCGGGCTGGAGGTCAACAGACCGCCCAGTCCCGAGCCCTCGCGGCTGGATGATTGGTTTCTCGGAGAGGGGTGCGGCTCACAACCGCGCTCTGCTCCGGTTCCTTTTTCCCCGGAGGTGCATGAGGAGCTGACAAAGTCGTGGATGGCCCCTTTCACGGCCAAAAGCCGCTCGTCTGTCTCCTCCGTCCTCACTACCCTCGACGGCGGGGCTGCCAGGGGGTACGCGGGCATTCCCCAGGTGGAGAGAGCGGTCGCGGTGCACCTGTGCCCGCGAAACGCCGCCACTTGGAGGAACCGTCCGCATCTCCCGTCCAAAGCCTGACAGCCACCCTCGCAGCCAAAGCTTATAGTGCTGCCGGCCAGGACTGCATGGCTATACGCCACACCATGGCTATACTGCAGGTTCACCAGGCCAAGGCACTCAAACAGGTGCATGAGGGTAGTACCCGGAGTTGATGCAGGAGCCGCGCACGGTGACTGACTTCGCTCTACGATCGGCGAAAGTCACAGCGCGGTCCCTCGGGAAGGCGATGTCCACCATGGTGGTGCAGGAGCGCCATCTCTGGCTCAACCTGGCAGAGATGAAGGACGTCGACAAGGCACGCTTTCCCGACACCCCCATCTCCCAGGCGGGCTGTTAGGCGACACCGTCGAGGGCTTTGCCCAGCAGTTCTCGGCGGTACAGCAGCAGACCGAGGTGATCCAGCACATCCTGCCCCGGCGTGACGCACCATCCACCGCTGCCCCCGGGGCCAGGCCTCAGTCTGCCCGTTGCCGTGGCACTACCTTCTGTACCATCCACCCCTACTCCCTTTCGCTGCACCACCACCGGTACATCGATTGTGCCGTTGGAGCAGCTTGCACAGCGTCTGGAGGCGTGGCTCACGCTGCCCAGCCTGTCTCGCGGGCTCACGCGCACAATTCGACTCGGCTACGCGATTCAGTTCGCCAGGCGACCTCCCAAGTTCAACGGCGTTCTCGAGACGTCGGGCAGTCCAGAACCCATGCTTGCCAAGAAGATTGCTGTCGCAAGAAGATTGCTGTCCCTCCTGCAAAGGATGCAATCGAGCCGGTCCCCTCCAGCCGAGATGAGGCAGGGGTTTTCACAGCCCTTACTTCATCATACCCAAGAAAGGTGGTTAACAACCAATCCTGGATCGGCGAGTCTTGAACCGTGCTTTGCACAAGCTCACGTTCAAGATGCTGATGCGCAGGTGCATTATCAAATGCATCCAGCCTAGGGCTGCACGATATTGGAAAAAACTCACATTGCGATATTTTGTTCTTCTGCAATATATATTGCGATATGAAAAAAAAAAAAAGAAAAGAAAACATGATTTTAATATCTCTGTTTGGAAACCAAATCAATGATTGGGGTGATTTTATAGGTGAGTAAATCAGCATAGAAAATAAACAAATTACAACCATAGCATCTGCGTGGCTCTTACCTTGTCTACACCTGAACACGCGAATGCCACAAAATACTGCCACAAAATAGAACCCATGTAGAACATAATGAGTGATGCTGTCTGTCTACACTGGATGCATGCACGGCGCGACAAATTCCCGCTCTAATCCCGGTCTAAATCCCCGCTCTAACTGACACAAAAGTTCAAATGATTAGTAACAGTAGCTTTGTCGCGTCCAGTGTAGACAGACTTTAGGGCCATAGGCCGTTCACATGTCATGGCTAAAATGCATGGAAAACGCCAGCATGGAAAGCAGCGCGTGCTTTCTCCTTCTTTGCAAAGCGCTCTGGAGCTTGCGCTTTCGTGGCTTCTGTCGTTGCTAAGCAACCGTGATCAGCGCTCTCCTCGACAACGCAGAAGTTTCAGCAAAGGATAAATGGATTTCCAGCACTGAAATCTTGCAGTAGCTCTGCTATTAAATTTATTTAAAAATGGATATCTCTGTACAGCTGTCGCGTCTGGTGTAGATGCAGTGTCTGTGTGTGAGCAAAGAAAACAATCAGTATATATATATAACGAAAAGTATAGGCCTACTAAACATCGCACATCCTGCGATGTGACTATTGCGGATGCGCACATCGCGATATCGATGCTGAAACGATATATCGTGCAGCCCTAATCCAGCCCCAGGATTGGTTTGCAGCGATCGACCTGAAGGACGCTTACATTCATGTTTCGATCCTTCTGTGACACAGACCGTTCCTATGGTTTGCGTTCGAGGGTCGGGCATGGTAGTACAGGGTCCTCCCCCCGGGCTCTCCCTGTCTCCCCGTGCCTTTACGAAGGTCGTAGAGGGCGCCCTTACCCCGCTTCGGGAAGTGGGCACCATGTTCCCCAACTACCTCGACGATTGGCCTATCTTGGTCCAATCCAGAGAGCAGTTGTGCGATCACAGGGACTTGGTTCTTCGGCACCTCAGCCAGTGGGGGCTTCGGGTCAACTGGGAAAAGAGCAAGCTCTCCCCTGTGCAGAGAATCTCTTTTCTCGGTGTGGAGTTAGACTCGGTGAGTATGACGGCACGCCTCACGGAGGAACGTGCCCAAGCAGTGCAGAACTGCCTGAGTTCCTTCAGAGGCAGGAATGTGGTACCACTGAAACAGTTTCAGAGGCTCCTGGGGCATATGCCATCAGCAGCTGCAGTCACGCCGCTCGGATTGCATCATATGAGACCACTTCAGCACTGGCTACACTCCCGTGTCCCGAGGTGGGCATGGCGCAGCGGTACAACCGACGGTACACTGCGAGTGGGTATCACCCAGCAGTGTCGCCGCTCCCTCAGCCCCTGGACAGACCTTGCCTTTCTACGGGCCGGGATGCCCCTAGAACAAGTGTCCCCACCTCGGGCCTTACGCAAGTATGCGCTTCCCCAGTGAGCCTACTCGCACCGACACTGTGCCAGCTCAGGGAGGACGAGGAGCAAGTCCTGCTGGTTGCCCACCCGGACCTGGCCCACCCGGACCTGGTTTCCCAAACTCATTTCCCTCGCGACTGCACCACCCTGGCACATTCCTCTGAGGAAGGACCTCCTCTCTCAGGGGCTCGGCACCATATGGCACTCGCGTCCAGATCTATGGAACCTCCATTTGTGGCTCCTGGACGGGACGCAGCAGACTTGAGCGGTCTACCACCGGCAGTGGTAGAGACCATCATTCAGGTTTGAGCTTCTTTAACAAGGCAAACCTACGCACTGAAATTGAGTCTGTTCGCGAACTGGTGTTCTTCTTGTCGAGAAGACCCCCGAAGATGCACGATTGGAGTAGTGCTTTCTTTCCTGCAAGAAAGGTTGGTGCGTAGGCTGTCACCCTCCACCTTGAAAGTGTATGTAGCCGCTATCGCGGCTCACCACGATGCAGCGGACGGCCGGTCCCTGGGAAAGCATGATCTCATCGTGAGGTTCCTGAAGGGGGCAGGAGGATGAATCCGTCCAGGTCACCCCTTGTTCCCTCTTGGGACCTCTCTATCGTCCTGGCTGGACTTCAGAGGGGCCCCTTTGAGCCGCTGGACTCAGTCGAGCTGAAGTTCCTGTCTGTTAAGACAGCGCTCCTGACCGCGCTCACTTCCATCAAACGGGTCGGGGACCTCCAGGCGTTTTCGGTAAGCGAAGAGTGCCTTGTGTTCGGGCCGGTCTACTCTCACATTGTCTTGAGACCCCAGCCTGGATACATGCCCAAAGTTCCCACCACGCCCTTCCGCGATCAGGTGGTGAACCTGCAAGCACTGCCCTCGGAGGAGGCAGATCCAGCCTTAGCGTTGCTGTGTCCCGTAAGAGCATTGCGCATAGATGTGGACCGCACCCGGAGCTTCAGAAGCTCTGAGCAGCTCTTTGTCTCCCACGGAGGTCAGCAGAAAGGGAAGGCTGTCTCCAAACAGAGGTTGGCCCACTGGATAGTGGAGGCTGTCGCCTTGGCGTACCAATCTCAAGGCGAGCCGTGCCCCCTGAAAGTGAGGGCTCACTCCACTCGGAGTGTTGCCTCTTCCCATGCGTTGGCGCACAACGCCTCTTTGGCAGACATCTGCAGAGCTGCGGGCTGGGCGACACCATTCACCTTCACAAGATTCTACACTCTCTGCGTTGAGCCAGTTTCTTCCTGTGTGTTGGGTAATAGGTAATGGGCGGGAAGAACTGGCCGGTGTCATGCTTGCTGTGCCATTCCCCCTCACCCGGAGATACGAGCGCCTTTTTCCTCCTCCATTTCAGTTCCCCGGACGGTGAACCCTGGTGGAATCCTCCAAGCACCCCCGGCAGTCAGACGCCAGGCCCAGTACTGGTGTTGGCTCGCCCGAGTCTCCGGTCAGCCCCTGTACTGGGCTAGGTGTCCGTATGGCCTGATTCCCCTCCGGGTAATCCCATATGTGTATTCTTCCACGGTTCTTTCTCGTGTTTTCTCATTGACAGAGCTTCTGTCAGGTTCTGCTGGCAGCCCTCCTCCCTACACCTAGGTAGGATCTGCCCCAGAATCCAGTCGTATGTAGTACTGCCCCAAGCCTGGGTCAGTCCATATCAGTGTCTCCATATGTTACGTCCCTTCGGGCAGGATGTGGCCTCCGTAGCGCCCTTCTCCAGAAGGCTCACTTCCCTGCCATTACTGCCAAGCTGTAACAACAAATAGGAAAGACTTGAAGCCGTCTTTCACTGAAGGTCGAAATCCCTTCTGATTTCTGTGGGGAAAGGAACAGCGGCTTGGCTATCTCCATCAGCGATGTACTCTGTGGTCCCTGCGGGCACCAAGGTTAGTGAATTTGCGCTGGGGTGTGTGGGGAAACAACCTCTTGCACATTTGTCTGTCACGCGCTCGCTTGTCAACTGCATGCATGACGAGTTGTGTGGGGGTTCAGCTCGTGGCGCTTTCCATAGGACCCCTATCCATCGTCACGACATACTCGTAACTCAGATAGTGACTGACAGATACTGAACGTCTAGGTTATGTACGTAACCCCCGTTCCCTGATGGAGGGAACAGAGACGTTATGTCCCATGCCAAAATCTTGAACCATCGCTGGTTGCCAGGGACTCGTTCTCGGCTCCTCAGCGTAAAACCTAACGAGTGAATGCACCTGTTACCCTTTAGTACCCATATGCACGGGGAGTGGCTCGGGTATGCAAAATCCACTAGCCAATTTCATTGGCGTTTTCAGTCAGAGATGATCGGGGCTTCCAGGTAAATCCCCTATGTCACGACAAAACGTCTCTGTTCCCTCCATCAGGGAACGGGGGTTACATACGTAACCTAGACGTTTCACTCTTTTAAAAAAAATTATTGCCTGTTATTTGAGCAGATGTGCTGTATCAGGATGCACCAGCATTTACACTACAATAAAGATGTGGTTGCATATTTGTGCTCAAGTCTGAAAGTGTTTTGAGTGATCCGATCACAAAAGTTCTGGACCCTGTTTATACTTTGAAAACAGATTGTTCAGACTCTAAATTCTGGTTAAGCCACCATTAAAACCATTGTAAAATCCATATAAATGCATATCCTATATTAATATTGCTACATTTATTAGCAACGGCGAATAAATAAACTTAATAATGAACATATTATTACTTAGCAGAAGAAAAATTCTAAAGTTTGGGGTCAGTAACATTTTTATTTGTATTTGTTTGTTGATTGATTGATGGAAAGGAAATTATTTTTATTTTATTATTATTATTATTTATAATTAAAACTGACACTAAAACATTTATATTATAAAATATTTATTTTTCAAATAACTTTTTACATTTCTATCCATGTTGCATTAAATGGATCAAATGTGACAGTAAAGACAAACATCATGTTACAAAATATATATATTTTTTCAAATAAATGCTGTTCTTTTGAACTTTATATTCATAAAACAAATCCTGAAACACAAATTCACAATTTCCACACACAAAAAAATGGCAGCACAACTGTTTTCAGCACTGATAATAATCAGAAATGTTTATTAAACAGCAAATCAGCATATTCAAATGATTTCAAAAAGCTCACAAGACTCTGTAGACTGGAGTAATGACGCTGAAAATTCAGCTTTGATCACAGAAATAAATTAAATTATAACATATATTCACACAGAAAACAAGGCTTATATATTTCTGTTAGTTGATCCCCCTCAAAATATAAATAAATAAATATCAGAAGGTAACACATCCAGAAAAGGTGCTTTTAAATGTTTCATGCTGGCCTTTCTGGACTTCAACTAAAGTACCTGCGCATTAATGGAGTACAAAACAAAACCTCCTTCTTCTAGAATCAAAGCTGAAATTGTCTTCAGATGACGAAAAAAAAAAAACAATCAAGCAAAGGACAGTTTTGCTGTCAGTTTTAATCAAATGACGAGCCGTGTGCCAACGTCTGCTTTCTGTCTGCTTCTGGTTTTATGCTCAAGGTGTTTTTTGTAAGCGTACCCCTCAAAGCCAGCACTGTGTTTGGTGAAGATAAAGGTAAAATATAAAGGCAGTGAAATAGGTAAATGGACATCGCACAGCTCACATTTCCAAGAAAGAGTCGCGCCACAATGTAAGAATATACATTAAGGTAGATCCTCTTTATGCTTTTGATGTGCCACATGCCAGTTGTAATTGATTCTGTGCACTTCCATCATGAATTTCCCCGGTGCTGTGACGCATTACATGCAGAAGAGCTTTCTGGAAGCTCGGAGAATAATGAAGACCGGAGGGTTCATGAATTAATCTGCACTGTCACACAGCTCTGGTGAGGAAGATGCAGCGATGACAGATAATGCATCTTCACTTCACTGCCCGTTCATTAGACAAAGAAAGTTCTCCATAGCCATGCTCTCGACCAGGGGCACAAACTCAGAACCTCCCACTTACACCTTACTGACATGTTAAGTGATAAGCTGTACATCTATCATGATTCAATGTATTCACAGTTATTCCTAAAAGTTTTCAGTGCAAACAAATAAATAAATAAATAAATAAATAAAGTGTTACTTGCAGTTTCTTTGTAATTATGTTTGAAATGTCTTAGCAATTTATTTTATAACATATTAATTAATTAATACATTTATGTAATGTTATATTCAAATTTAATGTATGCATTCTGTCTTGAATAGGTCGCAAACTACTGCATCACATACAGTCGTGGTCAGATTTGCTGGCACCCTTTGTAAATATGATCAAAGAAAGCTGTGAAAATTAATCTGTATTGTTAATCCTTTTGATCTTTATTAAATAAAATCACAAAAATCTAACCATTAATTTGATAATATTTCAAATTGGAGGAAATATCATTATGAAATAAATGTTTTTCTCTAATACACATTGGCCACAATTAACGGCACCATTTAATTCAATACTTTTTGAAACCTCCATTTGCCAGTTTACCATCTCTAAATTTTCTCCTACAATGCCTGATGAGGTTAGAGAACACCTGACAAGAGATCAGAGACCATTCCTTCATCCAGAATAACTCCAGACCCTTCAGATTTCCAGCTTCATGATGATGCTTCTTCTCTTCAGTTCACCCCACTCAGATTATATAGGGTTCAGGTCAGAGGACTAGAATGGCCATAGCAGAATCTTGGTTTTGTGCTCAGTGACCCATTTTTGTGTTGTTTTTGAGGATTGTGTTTGGATTATTGGCCGGTTGGAAGATCCAAACATGGCCCATTATAAGATTTCTAACAGAGTCAGTCTCTTGTTTATTTTTTATCTGTTGGTATTTGATAAAAAACATGATGCCATTTATCTAAACAAGATGTCCAGGACCTCCAGCAGAAATATAAGCCCACAACATTAAAAATACAGCAGTATATTTAATTGTACAAATGGGTATTTTTTTTATCCCTGTGTTCACCAAACCCATCTTGAGTGTTTGCTGCTAAAAAGCTAATTGTTTAGTTTCATCTGACCATAGAAGCCAGTCCCATTTGAAGTTCCAGTCGTGTCTGACAACAGAAAATGCTGGAGATTGTTTTTGGATGAGTAAGGGGAATTTTCTGTTGATTGGAAACTCTTAATTATTGCCCTGATGGTGGACATTTTCATGTTCATAATCACCCTGGAATGCTAAAATTGTAAATATGAATGGGAATATACTTCAGAGATATTTTACTCAGAATAATTTATAGGGGACCAATAATTGTGTCCAACGTGTATTTGAGAAAAACGTTTATTTCATAATGATATTTTCCCCCATTTACAATTGTTTTAGTTAGATTTTTGTGATTAGTTTTTAAATAAAATATCAAAAGTATTAATAATGCAGGTTTATTTTCAGAGCCTTCTTTGATTATATTTACCAAGGGTGCCAATAATTCTGACAACGACTGTATATTTATATCAGAGTAGTAACATATATAATGTAAATATTTTACATGCATACCCCACATCAGACGTCACACAGTTGTGATCAGAAAGCACACTTTCCCTGTGTTGAAAGCCTGTATGCTGTATTTGTTCTAATGTGGCCTGCCACTAATGCTCACTCCTGCTGGCAGAGAGAGATATCTTCTGCCATATCAAGTCTTTGAAATACATAAATAAGTAAATACTGTTGTACAGATTCTTCCATTCCTCTAATTGCAAGTGTGTACTGGTGTTTTGGAGATGAAACAAACCAGAAATCAGGCTTGACAAGCAGAGGAACATTATGTCTGAACAATTTGTTCAATTTCTGTTTTCTTATTTTACAAGTATCTCCCTTTCTAGTGCTTCTCAGATAACATATTTATTCCTGCTAAAGTATCATCAGGCACAATATGACACTGTATGTTTATTTTTCTTCCCCAAATAATGTGAGGGTGAAATTCATAAAACCTGTCAAAAATTTGTCCAGGTCAGATTGAAAATTTAAATTAAACAATTAAAGTAATTTTTTTATCTATTGAAAAGAGTATGTGTATATACAGTGTCCTCCATAATATTGGCACCCTAAATATGAAAAGGCGGCTGTGAAAATAAATCATTGTTTATCCTTTTGATCTTTCCCTCAAAAAAATACAAAATTCTAACCTATCATTGAAAAAACAATGAAAGTGGGGAAAAATCTCATGTGAAATAACTGTTTTTCTCCAATGGATGTTGGCCACAATTATTGGCACCCCTAGAAATCTGTGAGTAAAATATCTCTGAAGTTTTCCCATTCATATTTACATTTTTTAGCACACCAGGGTAAAGCATGAAATTGTCAGAGACTTCCTGTTCCACAGGATTATAAATATGAGTAACACAAAGACCAAATTCCCTTAATCATCCATCACATTGGAAAAACCAAAGAATTATTTCTGGCAGCAAAAGATTGAGCTTCAAAATTAGTGAAGTGGCTTTAAGAAAAGAGCTAGAGCTGAAAAATCCCATTTCACCATCAGGGCAATAATTAAGAGGTTCAATCAACAGAAAATGACGAAACTGCCTGAAAGAGGACGTGTGTCTATATCGTCCTAATGCACGGTGAAGGAGAGTTATGGCTAAAGACTCTCCAAGGATCACAGCTGGAGAATTAGAATTAGTTGAATCTCGGAGTCAGAAAACATGAAAAAAATTGTCAAACAGTCCCTACATCACCACATGTTGTTTGGGAGGGTTTCAAGAAAAATTCTCCTAGCTCATCCAAAAACAAACTCCAGTATTCAGTTGTGACACGCTGGAACCATGGGATGGCTTCTATGTCATGAAACAAAAAATGGCTTTTTAGGCAAACACTCAAGATGTGTTTGGTGCAAGGGATAAAAAAGTACCCCATGTGTACAATGAAATATACTGCTGTATTTTTTATGTTGTGGGCATTTTTCTGTGGAGGTCCTGAACACTTGTTTAGACACACGGCATTATTCTATTAAATACCAACATATAAAAAATCAATAAGTGACGACCTGTGAAATCTTATAATGGGCATGTTTGGATCTTCCAACCGGACAATAATCCAAACACAAACCTCAAAAACAACACAAAAATGTCCAAAAAACAAGCTTCTGCTAGGCCATTTCCGTCCTCTGACCTGAACCCTGTAGAAAATGAGTGAGGTGAACAAGAGGAGAAGCACCGTATGGAGCTGTGAATCTGAAGGATCTGGAGAGATTCTGTATGAAGAAATGGTCTCTGATCTCTTATCAGGTGTTCCCAAACTCTTCAGGCAAAGGAGAAAACTAAGCTGTTGTGCTGGTGAAAGGGACATCAATAATTGGGTGCCAATAATTGTGGCCAAAGAACTGAAAAGTATTTCTTACACAATGAGATTTCCCCCCATTTTCAATTGTTTTACTTCAATGATAGGTTGGAATTTTGTGAATTTTTGGAATGAAAGATAAAAAGGATAAACAATGCAGATTTATTTTCACAGCGCTGTCATATTTATCAAGGGTGCAATATTAGTGGAGGACCTGTATATAAGTAAATAAATACATATATATAGAAATGAGAAGTCACCAGGTTCTGTTGTTTTGTAAATGCAGATAATCTTAATGGTTACTGGCTTGGAAAATCACCTGGACAAGAGATGCACACAAAAATATTCAAATTTTATTCAAGGTGCCAAAAGAGTGTGCCCATTTGTTATGGGTGAATCCCCCACACACTGTCCCATTGCACCTGGCGGCATAAAAGTCCAAACAAAGAACAAACACTATCCTCATGCAGCCCTCTGGCAAATAAATCCTAACAAAGTGAATGTGTTCTTGGCACAGAGCGCTGTCCACAGCCACCCACCATGTTTCTCAAAGTTAATTTTAGGTAAAAGAGTGATTTGTTAAATGATTGCAGCCCAGCAGGCCAAACTCTATTTTTACATGAGGACAGTGATGGGTGAGCACACATCCGGCTGCAAGGGTACAAAGTACAGTATCATCATCCGTGGAGCAAAGACAAAAGGAGCGCAAGACACAAGCAGGCCTTTATTTGCAATATCAGTGAATCTCAGAGCTGCTTCTTTTCGTGATAATTAGTTGGCATTCTCGGCAGAAAATAAACAAATAATGGACGAGTGTGTTGGTTGTGTGCACAGCTGAGCTCTGTGTTTGCCAGCATCAAAGCTTCGTCCCCTCCTGCCCCAGCGTGTGGCTGCTGGACGGACACACACACACACACACACACACACACACACACACACACACACACAGTTTCAGCACAAACACACACAAAGTGAGATGCAGCTGCGGTTGTGCTCTGTTCGTGTGAATCTCTGCTGCTCTCTACAGGAAGACATGCTGCAAATGTGTCTGCTCAAATTGTTTTACATGGAGAAATCACTGTGAGCAGATATGCATTTACTGTAAAAACAAGCTTATTGCAGGGTTACATTTACGAGAGAAGAAAAATCTCACTCTCACTTTCTCACTACTATTATCCATTTAAATAAAATATAAACTTTAAAGATAGATAGATAGATAGATAGATAGAAAATTGATAGGTTAAAAACTGATGCATTAAGAGCCGGGAGGTGAAAACTTTTTGAATTTGAAGATCAAGGTAAATTTTACTTAATTTGTCTTCCAGGAAATATGCAAGTATCTTCTGTTGCTTCCGAAGGGCAGTACTAAATGAGAAAAATATGGACATCATCATGTTCAAAAGTTTTCACCCCGCCCTCCCCCCGGCTCTTAATGCATCGTGTTTCCTTCTGGGGCATCAGTGAATGTTTGAACTTTTTTAATAGTTTTGTTTAAGTCCCTCAATTGTCATCAGTGTGAAAAGATGGATCTCAAAATCATACATTCACTGCTGGAAAGGGTTCAAATATGCAAAAGATGCTGAAAAACTAAAGAATCTGCAGATCATGGAGGATTTTTCTGAAGAACAGTGCTCAGTTTAACTATTCAGGACAAACAAGGGACTCATGAACAACCAACCACAAAACAAAAAAACAGTTGTGGATCATCCAGGAAACCACACACAGTATTAAGAACCAAGGGTTCCAAAACTTTTGAAGAGGGTTATTTTTCAATAAATAATATTAATTTCAGCTATTTTTTTTTCTCATGAGGACTATATGTAAACATATTTTATGTAAAATATCTTACTCAGGATGGTACTAAATAAAAAAATAACATGCATTTTGTATGATCTCTCCGATTTTGTTAAAATTATTCACATTTTCATAGATTCTGCAAGGGATTCCCAAACTTCCGCATGCCACTGTACATACATACATACAGCACATAACAAAATGGATAAAATTGAACCTAAAATTAAAACAGACTGATAATATAAAAGCAACAACTACTTCAAAACATTAAAGCTACTACTACAAATGTAAAAAAATCTGTACAACTTCAAATTAATTTGTAAAATTTCAAATTAAAATGAAAACTTTTTTAAGTAACAGTAAATACTATAATATTATATAAATAATACTACTGATCAGCACTGTAAGAAAAAAATGGTAAAGACACTATTTTAATTAATTATTTTATTTTAATTTTCTGCTATTATCTGTTAAGTTTACAGTCATTTCCTTACAGTCCTACTACACAATACAATGTAGAGTGCTATTCAAAATAGGAGTAAAAACCAATGAAAATCAATATGAAAAATTCCCTAAAAAATAAAAGTATAAAAACAAAAGCTATTTTGAAACATTAAAGCTATTTCATAAACAAACAAACAAATATATAAATGTTGCCTTGGCAAATAGAAGAAAGAAAGAAAGAAAGAAAGAAAGAAAGAAAGAAAGAAAGAAAGAAAGAAAGAAAGAAAGAAAGAAAAAAAAAAAAGAAAGAAAGAAAGAAAGAAAAAAAAAGAAAAAAGAAAGAAAGAAAGAAAGAAAGAAAGAAAGAAAGAAAGAAAGCAAAAAGAAAGAAAGAATTAAACTGAAAAAAAAGTTTTAATTTATTTATTTATTTAAAAATTATAGACATTTCCATTAACGCTAAAACACAACTAAACCAAATGCTTAATTCAAATTGTGAGTTAAAAAAACAAAAACAGTTTGAGCTATAAGACATGCACTCTGAATTTCAGTTGTGGAGGGTTCACTAAACATCTTTTGAGTAAATCTCATTTAGTTCTCATACAGACTCTCTGAGCTCTGTAGCAGCACTTTATCAACTGACACAGTATTACAAAAACATTCTTGAGCATGACCTCGTGAATACTGTACACCCTCACGATCGCTCACACAGCAAGTTTATTCCACAGCCAGCTTCTAACATGGCATCGCTGCGGCGCCGTTCATTATGTTACAGCATTTTGACATGTAAAAATGAGCAGGGATTCCAGCAGAATGCCTTCTCAACATCTCCAACAACAAATACCCCATGAGAGTCATGCGGAAATATTTTCATCTCCTGAAAAGCAGGTGCACTGCAAAAAGAGAGAAAGGATTTTACTTGCCTTGAAGGAAGGCTCGGCCCGTACAAATACAGCGCTGGCTTTGCCTCGGGAACAGCTGTGTGTGAAGATAAAACTTGTGAAGTTGGTGAGGTGGTTTGGTAATAGGATTGCCTAAAGCTGAAGATGTTGACATGAGGAAGCAAACCCTGATAATCTTGACATGAATGTTCCCCTGCTGCTCCAGGCTGCCCGCTTCAAAATGCGCAAAAGTTGTCATTCAAAGTCATTCAAAAACAAGCCATAGCAAGATCATAAACAGAGACATAAACTAAACAAACTAAAGCAACAAACTGCATAATCTAGAGTCTAGTATTTTATTATTTTTGGAAATGCAGTTTTCACAAAAAAACTATTTCAACAGTCTTGTCACAGATGCTGCTGGAAGAAAAAAATTGCAAACATATAAAGATGCAACCATCCGTTTAGCCTATTCACCATTGTTAATGAAAGCAAAGGTCCCTTAATGCCTCGAAAACAACCTCCAAACACAAATAATGGCCTGCGATTTGGCCTCATTCCAGACAAAGGCAATGCTAACATTTGATTAATGGTCCCCTGTGCACTTCACGCTCCTCTAAAGACTCGCGATTGGACGACGTGAACGGCCCGGCCACGTGTAGGTGACCTTGATGCGGCGCAAGAGCGCGCACAGAGATGCGTAGGCTGGAGCCCACGTCCAAAATCCAGCATCAGCAACATTTTCTGCTCCGGTGACTTTTCATCTGAGGTGCCCTCACACTTCTTCACAAATCACTGAAGAACTAAATTTGTGAAATAAATCAACTTTTTGATGATATTCTAATTATATGACCAGCACCTGTATATGGTTATAAAAAACAGACCTAAGCCTACAACAGCCTTTAAAATGACTTAAAATGCATTATATAAAAACAATGAGGCAACCCTGCAAAAAAAAAAAAAACTGATAGAACCATCACAGAAAATTCTAACACCATCACAAATAAATTACAAATGCCATTACAACCCATCACCTTTTAACCATAAAAAAACATACAACAATGGTTTTCTGTAGTGTGTTTTGGCACATGTTCCATTAGGATTTATTGGTTTTAACAAGCCACCAATAGAAGATGACCAATTACCAGTAGAGACCAACAGGTTCCATCAAAGTTTCCATTCAAACCAATACCATTATAGCCAGTCCCATTATAACCAGCAAAACCATTACTAATTTTGTGATGGTGTCTTTTGTTTTTGTTTTTTTACATTACATGTTATAAATGCCTGTAAAGGGCGCCAAAGGCCTGGTAATTGCTGCTGGACGATCATATCCTTGTTTAATATGCTATTGACCAAACATTTAATTAAAATTTCCACTTATTTTTTTCATTTCTGGCCACCTTTTTGCTATAGATGACACAGCCTCTATAATTTCTTCAACAAAAAAACACATGGACATCACAACCCTTACAAAAATTAACCATGATTTTCGTAGTAAAACTGCTATTTTTCTTTTGCGTGATTTCTAAATGCTTGAGACCATAAAATCAATCAGACAACTGTATTACTGCCATAGGTAATGGTCTAGAGCAGAGGAGTCAAACTCATTTTCTCTGAGGGCCACTTCAACATTATGGCTGCCATCAAAGGGCCGGTTGTAACTGTAAGACTGTACAAACGTTACCACTCCTTAACATATTGTTAAATAGCTGCCTCTTTATTTTGTTATTATTTACTTATTTAAGTTACAAATATTGTATATGCATTTGCATAGATGTAAAAATATATGTTATTACTCTGTGTTATTTTAACAAATACTTTTCATTTATCAGGTTAAGAAATCCACATTACTCCATAAATCTAAGTAAATAACAAAGACAAATATCATCAAACGCAAGTCATTACATAAACTTTGTTAAAAACGTTTTTGTTAAATTTTTGCTACAATAAATAATTGTGCGCTGCTAAAAACGTGTGACAGATATGGCATTTAAGATAAAACAAATGAGCCCGGTCTCATGAAAATGCATATCAATAGCACACTTTTCTGTTTCTATTTGGCGTGCGATTTATATGCAGAGATGGACTTTGGCGCACATATGATACGCAATCAATGCTTAAAGTAGAAAAAAAGAAGTGGTCATACTCAACCCCACTCCCCCACCCATAAATAAATGCAAACTAAAGTACTAAATAAGTACTTTTTAATTTTCATAATTCGCAATGAATGTATATAGTGCCACAATAAATAAATAAATTAATAATTGTTTGCAATTCAATTCAATTTTTTTGTATAGCACTTTTCATGATACACTGTTGCAAAGCAGCTTCACAGGAAATTAACATTTCTACATTGCATTTAGTAGTTTACAGCACAAGTCAATCTGCAATACCAAACATGAACACAGGGGGATGCCAAAAGACCACTAAATGAGCTACCTTGACCTGACTATTCCAGAATTACTAAACCACTGACTACTGCGTACACCGCCAGCATCCAGTACAAACCACTCATGCTTTTAAGCCAAATTATGTTTTTTTTGTTTTTTACTGACATCTGTACGTGAGTGGCCTACTGTTATCTCCATCATCTTTAATGAAATCAGCTGTTTTCTGCAACGGTTTGAATGCATTCACTTTCTGGATCCTTAGACATTCCATGGGTTAAACAGCTGATCTGATCACAAAAAAACTGCTTATTTTCATTTTTCTAATGTTTTATTTGTTGTCAACATTAAATTCAAGAGAGAAGATCATTTTTGAGAGCACACATGTAGGCTAAATAGGCTAATGTTTGACCGATAGAGAGCTAGTCCGTTTTCTGTGAGAGTGAATGAATGGGAATCCACCTGCGAGCGGAGAGATTTGCGCTCGCGCATTTGATGCGCTCTTGCAGGCTATAATGCGCTCTGGACATTTGTCATTAAAAAATAACTCTGTAGAAAAAGGAGAAGAAAGTCGTATCTGATAGCTTCCATCAAATTTTTTATTTGTTAAATTAATGGAGAATATCGTGTTATTCCATCGGTGGTGCTCGAGTACTTGATGAGGTCCGCTTTATTCCTTTGAGCTGTCCACGCAGTCGACATCAACCGAAAAACCCCACACCCCTAATCCTACCTACTGCGTATCGAATGCATACTAAAGTCAATTTCTGCTTATAAATAGAAGGCCAAATAGAAACAGAAACTTGTGGTATTGATACACACTTTCATAATGTATGATATAAAGTAGGATAGGTGTTTTTTTAAGACAATTATGTGCTCTCTCGGGCCACATAATATGATGTGGCGGGCAGGAATAGGCCCGCGGGCCTTGAGTTTGACACCCCTGGTCTAGAGCTACAATTTTGTAAATAATACAATTTAATTACAATTAATTTATTTATTTAATTTTATATTTGATCAAAGTTGTTTTGACTATATTAGTTTTTTTTTTTACTTCCATAATTATTTGGAGGGGGCACACTGAGCTAGCAGGGTGAGCCTTAATGAGGGAGACCTCCTGGGAAAACTAGGTTGCTGTTGGAAGAGGTGTTAATGAGGCCAGAAGGGGACGCTCATCTTGCAGTCTGTGTGGGTCTCAATGCCCCAGTATAGGGACGAGGACACTATATTGTCAAAAAGCACTGTCTTTTGGATGAGACGTTAAACCGAGGTCCTGACTCTCTGTGGTCATTAAAAATCCCATGGCACTTCTCTTAAAGAGTAGGGGTGTAACCCCGTTGTCCTGGCCAAATTCCCTCCACTGGCCCTTGTCAATCATGACCTCCTAATAATCCCCATCCACTTGATTGGCTCTATGACTCTCTCTCCTCTCCACCTGTAGCTGGTGTGTGGTGAGCGCACTGGCGCCGTTGTCCTCTGGCAGCCGTCGCATCATCCAAGTGGATGCTGCACTTTGGTGGTGGTTGAGGAGAGACCCCCCCCCCCACACACACACACACACACATGATTGTGAAGCGCTTTGGGTGCACAACAATACACAATGAAGCACTATATAAATTCATCATTCATTCATTCATAAAATAATGACAAATATTTTTATCTTCACCCACTTTGGCCTAAATATCTGCCATACTTGTTTTTATATTTTGTTACCTTGAAATGTTTTGTCTAGGGAAATTAGTCTGGCTCAAATTAGCTGTAATGCTCAAACAACTTGCAAAATAGAAAAACCAACATGACAAAGAATCGTGATAAAATCGTGATACCCCTAGCCGAGGGGGATCAACATCACCTAGAGCACAACCCCCCCCCCCCGCATGACTGTGCCCTCCTAACGCCATTTCGCCCCTGCCTCCCCGGAGACCTGTGCAGCCACTGGTTTAGAGGACTTCTGAGATGAGGATGCAAACCCCCTTGGGTTTTTATTTTGGATGGTTCATTTATTACTATCAAGGACGCTGTGGGATTTTTATGGCTCCCCTATATATTATTTGCAACTTTTTATTTATCTCTCTCTCAATATGTGTTTGATAAACATCACTGCAGTAAGAGAGAATAAAAAGGCACATTATTTATAAAAAGGTGCATTTCATAGAAATAACAGCATGCTGACCAATATTTGACCAACAGTCTCATAGGTTTACTATTAAAACAGCAATGCTACATACTACATATATTAACTTTGTTGTTAAGGTTTGGATGAGGGTTTAGTTTAGGGTTATTGCATGCATCATTTACTGTTATTACTATAGTACGTACATGTAACATAACATAACAAGGGCACTGCAAAACAGTGTTACCTACTTTATTTTTATGGTTTTTTTAGGTAAATTAGCAAATTGTAATAATATTAATGAACATGCACTAATTGTTAGGATGGGTTTGGTTTAGGTTTCTTATTTTATTTATTTTATTGTCATTACTACACTATGTAGATACATATAAGATGTGTAAGAATGTAAAAATAAAGTGTCAACGGAGAAAAAAAAGGCATAAGAAAGTAATGCATTTTAACTATAAATTAGCAGCACCTCCAATCAACTTAGTACAGACAGAATGATCCAATAATATTACATTCTAAAGTGGCATACACGTTACATATACTTACTATAGCAATAACACTAAATTATGCATGAGTACATGTAGTTCCATAAGTACATGTAGTTTAATACTCTTACTCAGTATTTATTTGTTTAATTACATTGTAAAAATGTCACTTTAAAGGGGTTATCAGATGCCCATTTTCCACAAGTTGAATGAAAAGTCTATAACATACTTAGGTTAAAATTTCTCAATAGTAGTGTACAACAACACCTTTTTTACCTTGTCAAAAACAGCTCTGTTTACAGCAAGCCGTTTCAGTGAATGATCCTTTAAATTCTAATGAGCTCTGCTAACCCCGCCCCTCTCTTCCGTAGGGTGACGAGCCGTTCTCATGAGACTGTAAACTTTATCCGCTTTTAGCCACATTTAGCTGCGGAACTTGTTAACAAGCACATTATTAAGAAAGGCGATTTGCAAAGATTCATTAAAAAAACCTAATGCTCACTTCTTCTGTAGGTAAAGCTGTTTTTTTAAATGATTCGCGTGAACATAGATGCATTTAGGTGGATCCTAAATTGGGGGGGGGGGGGCATTCACTTCAAAAAAAAAAATCCACGGTGTCTTCAGCGGCTCATTATTACATTATTATATCCAACAACAAAACACCTCAATCGCTTATGAGACATTGTTGTCTACCCCTGCTCCGTTGTCGAAACAATGGAGGACAGTTGACAGCTCACTCAGGGTGGGTCTGCGTTAAAAGGTCTGTGTAAGTCAACTATCGTGAGATGGGCCTTTGGAAAACTATGTCACTCTGCCAAGAATCTGAGAACAACTTGATCTGAGCAAGTGATCATTATTATTGGGGATTTAAAAAAAATAAAAAAAACTGGGTGGATTTTTATCATTATAAGGTGAATGTGTACACACACTGCCAACACATTTATGTTCAAACAATGCATGTAAAAGTAAATTTTGCATCTGATGACCCCTTTAAAATGCATTGTAACCATATTGATAAAAAAGAACATAAACCACTATTTTTGTTGTTGGAGTTTTTAGTCTTCCATGTCATGATATTTGTTCTCATACTAAACATCTTAAAGTTAAACATCAAACGTATCGTTAGTTCTGGCAGGTCACGTTGGTCAAGCTCGCATCAGCTGACACTCAGCTGATCCCCCATCTACCTATAGGAATACGACACCTATCTAAGCATCCATCAGTATTATCAGCAGTTTTCGCATTGCTCAATAGCTAAATACCCTCTTCCATCCCAACTCCTCCTCTGTCAGTCAGGTCACAGCCTTCTGATTCTCTTAAGAATCAGACTAATTCTAAAATGTGTACATAAAATTACTGAACTTTAACAATATCTGCAATACTTTTGTTGGTTCTGTTCTGTTTACACTAGGGGGTTATTGCTGCTCTCCCTGCTCTCATCCATGCTAGGCTGCAGGGATGCACAGGGAGTTCTTGCCCAGAACAGAACCATACCGCCAATCCAAACTGTAAGCTAATTGTCAATCATCTTTGAAGATAGTGGTCCTAAATTTGATGTGATTGTCCTTTCAGTATTTTGATGTATAAAATGTTTTCTCAAACAATAAAAATGTTTGGTTGGGTCCATCAGGAATCGACTAGATCTTTGTTGTTTGCTGTATCAGCAGGATATCAGAGTCAAGTCAAGTCAAGTCAAGTCGTCACTTTTATTTATATAACGCTTTTAACAATACGAAATTGAAACAAAGCACTACACAATATCAAAATAGGCAAATTGTGTCAAAAATATAAAATGACAGGATTTAACACTCAATTTTAAGCTGAATCGGACAATTTAAGATTCAATCAGAACATCGAAACATGAGGAGCCGGACTTCCACAAAAGGGATAACAAGACAACAGGAGGTTTTAAATCAGACCCCTAGCGCCAGCCCATCTTAAGCAAGCCTCTTTCAGTGAACAACTTACAACATTAACACAAAAGAACACACATTGATAATCCCAACTCAGGAAGGAGATTGTCAAATGTGGGGCAAGTAACCAAGATTTATGGTCAAAGAGATGCACAGTATGACCATCACATGTAAATCCATGATAGAAATCATGAGCTTCCTCAGATTGGCTTCCCCCAACTAGCAGGACAAGAACCAGACTGAAACTCCTTGTGAGACCTTTTAACCTCTGTGGTCTTCACAGAACAAATTCTCACATCCACATAATGGCACAGAAAATGTGTAGATGCACCTAAAATCATCTTAAAAGGACTTATGAGCAACTAATAATTTATATGCATATCTCGAAACGTTTCTATCAATCAATTATTGGTCAAATGTATCATATCATCTATGTATTATAGAAATCATGTCCAAAATTATGCTCTGCAAGAGCGGGAAAGTTCAGACCATGTGACTGACCAGATAACATGTTGATTTATGGATTACATGCCAGCTGCTAACACCACAATGAGAAGAAAAACCACCTAGTCTCGTTACATACTTTTATTATTTTACTTTAGTTATTTTCTTTCCGTTGAGTTTTGTTTTCTAAGTTAAGCTTGCCACAAAGTCCAGCTCCGACTGCACCTACTTCAAATTTCAACCAGCAGCTGACTCCGAAACTATTCGTCAGTCAACGCCCAAGACGTCACTTCAACGACTACTGAACTTCAGCCAGTAAGCAACCTCGGGAAACCCCCTTTTCTCCAAAGACGACGACAAAAGCTCCCTTATCACAAAGGCAACGCAACTAATACAACTCCAGATTCTAGCTGAACTGGTGCATTTAATATAAATTTTAGCCTCATTGAGAAACTCAATGCGAGGTTTAATTAAGTGATTGATGGTTGTTCAGGTCTATATGCAATTGCACATATTGCTATAAACTTGGAATTTCACATTTTCATTCTTTAAACTAATTATTTCTTCACTTTCTCTCTTTCTGCAACTTGTATGAATGTGTGAATGCGTGTGTTCATGTGTTAGATTAGTTTACATGTCTTAGATTTATCAAATAAAGCCTGATTTATATAGAAAAGAGAAGTATCTTGTGCTTTGTGCTTACAAGTTAATGTCTTAAACTGTCAATCTTGTTACTGTGCTATTTAATAGTGCTTTCACTATATTTTGGATTTTAATATCCAGTGCAGAGTTAATGTTATGCGGCTCGTTCAGTGAATCGCTGGCCGACTCAGTGATCTGCCGTTAAACAATGATTCTGTCCAAATTCCCTATAAAATCATAAATGATTCCCTTTTAGCTAAATTGACCTGTTTCCCTTACATTGCTAACTGATGTATGTTGATGCAAGTGTTATGAGTGCACGTGAATTTACATTTAGTCATTTTGCGGACAATTTTATCCAAAGCGACTTACAATTGGGGAATACATAAAGTGATTAATCTTGAAGAGGCAAACAAACAGAGGAAAATTTAAAAAGAAAATGATGACCCACTTAATCGGGTATAATGAACATTGCATTATGCCATGAAAAATAAGTGTTAATTTTGATTAGATGATAACTTTAAGGGAACACCCACACACTATATCAACTCTCATCAAGCCTTCATTTTACAATACTTGTGCAAAGTGATTTTAATCACAGAATCATGCTGGGAAGGGTTTGCTGGCCCCCATCTGTTCAGGGCCTTTGATTCCTGCCAATGTTCCCTCATTAGAGAGTCTCGTATTACTACTAACCGCTATTAGTTATTAATAGTAACCTTATTTTCAGACCATTAGTCAAATTCTCATTATAGTCTGCAGGTGTCAAGATGATCGCATTACTTTTTACCACTAGCCATCTCACATTCACATCACATATAAGATCTCAGTGAAAAAAAAAATGTGTCACAGCTAAGCATATTTTAACCAAGTTTATGCTTTTTACTTTTTAAATATACTGTATGAATTGACCTATATATATATATATATATATATATATATATATATATATGTATGTATGTATGTATGTAAAGGACATTGTATATGCAATTAAAATACAAAATCATAGAAAAGGCCGATATATCTGTCTTATTTACAAAGATGTTTTTTGTTTGTTTGGCACACAACTTTTTACTAAGTACAATTTTATGTGTAGATATTACTGTGTGTACAATAATGCAAAATATATGTTTTGTCCTTTATCTTTTATTTCGAGGAGGCAGTCATTTCCTCACGTACCTCCTCAGAGAAAATGCCCCTGCAAGGTACAAGTCAAGCAAGAAAAACGAATTGTGAAATGGCACTGTGATATGATCCATCTTTGTCTCTCTCTTTTGGATAAACAAGAAGGAGGCATGATATGAATGCACTCCTTACCAGAGTTCATCTACTGACCCACTAGTTTATCAAAACCTCCATATCCAGCGTTCATAATATATGCCTTCCAAATCCAGACTCCAGGCCTAGCTCTCCCACCTCATAAATCATATGCTCTATATTTTATGACCAGACCGTCAGGATTGTAATAAAGACGAGTCTGCACAGATTTATGGTTCTTTGTAATTTGGACGGAAATGTCGGAGTAATTTTCACGGTGGGGAACTGGTTTTGAGCCTTTATGCCGACCAAATGCCACTTGCACATAGCATTAGCATGGAAATGGAGGCACTACGCTCCGCAGTGTGTACGTGCCTGTGAGAAACTAATCATTAATAGGCTTTAAGTGAATCCTAATGGTGCCTTTTTCACAATGCATGAAATAATTAAAAATGGATGAGGAGATATTGCTTCACATGAAAGCTCATAACTTTGGCTTTTAAAATCCCACGAGAACAACATAGCTTAAATTATGACAGCTAATGTTATTCTGAATTATGCTATAAAATATATAAAATGGATATGTGGTAATGCTACCACCCGCTGAGATCACAACATTAAACCTTCTCTGTTAAATACATAAATATTTAATTAATCGACTAATTAATAAATTGGCATTTGTCAGCAGGCTTTGGAACAGTTTTGCATTTCACTGCAAGTTAAATACTGTATAGAACTGTATAATCACAAATAAAATATTGAATCTTGAAACTGTTATTTTTTGACAAACTTAAAATGTAAGTACTAATATTAGTGTGTTGTACTACCAAGTATAGTTATAACTAACCACACCAGTGGGGATTTATTTAAGACTGCAAGGGAAGCTCGGCTTCCCCTATAATGTAAAAAAAAAAATGGTCAAATATGTTCTATTGTGTTAACATTTTATTGACTAAAATTGCATTAGAACACGTTCATCTTGAGGACGAGTTCGTTCATAATCAGCTACATATGGCAGGTCGGCTGACTCAATTTCCTTCTCAAACATTCTTGTCTCAGTGCATTTCCCTGTTGAAGCCTTGCATCTATTGACTTCAATGGGGCTGATTTAAACTGTTTTTTTTTCAGTGCTCCGAAACTAGACAGTCATTGGATAAATGCTGTGATTATGTCCCGCCCACGGACGCTCAGCGTCTCTGGGGGTGAATGGAAGAGTGGGCTGGCCTGGACTCTGGCTCCGGAAAGACCAGCAGCACTGAACCACACATAATAACCTAAGTAGCAATAAATAACACAATAAGTAAATTGATACAATAAGTTATCATTAGTTAATGTTGGGTAATGCATTAATTAAAAGTATTTAGTAGTCATTGTTAATCAAAATACAGATGTTGTTGAACAGACACAACAGACGCTATTTTCTTATTTTAATAATGTACACTCTTAAAAATAAAGGTGCTTCATGATGCCATAGAAGAACATTTTTGTCTAAATGGTTCCATAAAGAACCTTTAACATCTGGCTTTCTGTTTCACAAAAGGTTCCATAAAGAACCTTTAACATTGGCTTTCTGTTTCACAAAAGGTTATTTGTGGTGAAAGAAGGTTCTTCAGATTATAAAAAAGTAAGGAAGAGATGGTTCTTTAAAGAACCTTTGACTGAATGGTTCTTTGTGGAACCAAAAAAAATGGTTCTTCTATGGCATCGTTTTGAAGAACCTTTTGAAGCACCTTTATTTTTAAGATTGTAATGTTGAACAAATTTAACTAAATTAACAAATTAAACCTTATTTTTAAAGTGTTACCAACATAATATACCAGATCTACTATATATTGAATACTGAAACTGAAAATTAAGACTGATAGGTACTGTAAATGCAGTGTGGAAAAAGAAAGCACCTTGATCTCTCTGATATCAGCAAAGACTTTTATCGAACCGCACCGCAGTACACATGTTAGTTCATCCGTGCAGTCCTAGCAGGAAAGAGAGAGCCGAGCACAGCAGGGCACCCAAATCAAGCAGGCACAATGATTGCACCTCTAATAAAGTGTAGCTGAGCTCAGGGATATGTCACGTGGCCCTATAGCATGGCAATAATCAATGTGAAGTGACTGGGGAGGGATCAATGGACTTTGGCGTCTGATGAACTGCGATCAATAAGAACGGGTCACTGTGGTTCTCTCTACTTTCACCACGGTCAGTGGTTCTGGTTCAGTTGGAGTGAATGCTGGTTAAGTCATCAGACATTTTGACAGAGATTGAATAGGACCATTATGAAGGCCATTGTGTGCTTCCACACCTCTAGAGAGGTGCACTATAATGCAGTAAAAGGGTCGTGATTGCGTACTTTCTTTTTTGGCCCGACGGTTAGTGTTGACATGGGAACTGAGTGGGGATAGTTGTTGATGTTAGCACTGGATCTGAATCTAATTAATTAGGTCCTTTTTCCACAGGAAATCAGAAAATAGCTGGCCGAGAATTTTTTTGCCATCCATCCGTGGGACAGTCATGGAAATTGCTGTTTTGTTACTTTGACCAAATAGCTTTAGAACAGTGGCTCTCAGATGTGGGTCTAAAATGTATTATTTTCTGATAGGAATACAAAATAACATTAAATGCTAATAATTAATTCATTATTAATTAATATATACTATTAAGTATACATGATTTATACATTTTCACTGAGAAAGTGCTAGTCAAATTTGCAAATATTACACAAAAAAGGCAGATAAAGGCAGGTTTTGTTTGGTAGAAGCTAGACAAATTGGACAGATAGGAATCGGGGTTACATACCTTGCTCAAGGGCACAAATGGTGAAGACTCAAGGCTCACTTGTTGGGGTTGAAAATTTCAGGAATAGCAGACTTGAGCCTTAGGCCAGTAACATACTCTGTGTAAGTGTGCAGTCCTGACATGCATACGTAATGTTTTTTTTTACATTACTGTGGTATTAACAAAAATAAATTAATGCTAAAGGAGGCAATCAAGATACGTTCAAATGTATATGCCAGTAAAATGCTATTCGGCTACCTTTTGAAAAATTCCCTCAAACTCTTGGTCTAACATAAAAAAATAAAATGACCATAGAAGAGGATAGGTCACACTAATGCAAAATTATTTGTGTTATGAATTGCATTCCAATGCATGCAACTAGACTTGACATTACCATACACTGCATAATTCAAATTTAGCATGTCAATAAACATGTCCATACTTAGGGATGCTTCTACCAAGAAGAAGATGCAATTGCATCAAAAAACTATTGAGTTTGACTGCACAGCACCCTTTGAAAAAATATGGGAATATTGAGTTCATAAGTCAATTAAGTATGTTGTCCTAACTAGGCATGATTTAATGGTTGGATACAAAAGTATTGTCTCTGGATGAGACGGTAAACCGAGGTCCTGACTCTCTGCGGTCATTAAAAATCCCAGGATGTCCTTCGAAAAAGAGTAGGGGAGTAACCCTGGCATCCTGGCCAAATTTCCCCCATTGGCTTCTGACCATCATGGCTTCATAATAATCCTCATACACTGATTGGCTTCATCACTCTGTCTCCTCTCCACCAGTAAGCTGGTGTATGGTGGGCGTTCTGGCGCAATATGGCTCCCATCACATCATCCAGGTGGATGCTGCACACTGGTGTTTGAAGAGATTCCCTCCTTCTATGTAAAGGGCTTTGAGTACCCCCAAAAAGCTAAATAAATATAACAAATTATTATTATTATTGTAATTAATTTAATTTTGAGGCAGATTTGTTATATGTAACAGCATTAATTAAAGTTTCTTAATCCATTAGATCCATCTTAAGACAACTGACGTGTTTAAATTGATTGTGCATCATAACTGTCACGGAATGCTCACACAAAAAGATCCATTTGCAGCTTTTATTCTAAGAGCTCAAAAACAATATTCACATGATCAAAACAGGAATCACAGAAGCAACATGGAAACAGAATGCAATACTGAAGCAACTAAAGAGACAATGAACAGGGTATTTAAAGGAAGCTAATAAGTCAAATGATAACCAGCTGGCAGTATGAACCCAATAATATAAGCAAAGGGTGATGGGAAACGCAGTTCAGACACAAGCAGTGACTCCAAGAGAGTGCCTCTGTGGCGATAAGCTGGGAACTCCAACAACTGACTGTGACATTACCCTCCCTCTAAAGAGTGGCTTCCAGACGCTCTAAAAAAAAAAAAAAAACAAGAATCTTCAGGTGGGAGGTGGATGGATCAGGGGGAGGACGGTGGCCAGTCCATGTAATGGAAGAGGGCCCGAGGAAAAGGTAGCCAGGGTGGAGCCGAGGGACGGACCATGGGGATCCGGCCGAACAAGATCCCTGGAGGATGGCCAGGGCGGGACCGAGGGACGGACCATGGAGGATCCGGCCGAACAGATCCCTGAGGATGGCCAGGGGGGGACCGGAGGACAGACCAGGCCAGCTTAGCCCGTCAGGAGGCCAGAGGGGAGCCAGCAACATGGCAAGCTGCCAGGGTGGCCCCGGCAGGACAGGAAGCCTGGGCGGCGCCGGCGGGACGAGGCGCATGGGCGGCGCCGGCAGGAGAGGCGCATGGCGGCGCCGGGCAGGGAGAGGCGCATGGGCGGCGCCGGCAGGGCGTGGAGCTTGGGCGGCGCCGGCAGGGCGTGGAGCTTGGGCGGCGCAGACAGGGCGAGGCGCTTTGGGCGGCGCAGACAGGGCGAGGCGCTTGGGCCGGCGCAGACAGGGCGTGGCGCTGGCGGCGCCGCAGGCGTGCGCTTGGCGCCGTCAGTGCGTGGGCGCTTGGCGGCGCCGGCAGGGCGTGGCGCTTGGGCGGCGCCGCAGGGCGTGGCGCTTGGGCGGCGCCGCGGCGCGGCAGGGCGTGGCGCTTGGGCGCCGGCAGGGCGTGGCGCTGGGGCGGCGCAGGCAGGGCGAGGCTCTTGGCTCCGCAGACAGGGTCTGGCTCCTGACTCTGTCGGCTCCCGGACCGGAGCGGGCTCTGGAGCGGACTCTGTGAGCTCCCGGACCGGAGCGGGCTCTGGAGCGGACTCTGTGAGCTCCCGGACCGGAGCGGGCTCTGGAGCGGACTCTGTGGGCTCCCGGACCGGAGCGGGCTCTGGAGCGGACTCTGTGAGCTCCCGGACCGGAGCGGGCTCTGGAGCGGACTCTGTGAGCTCCCGGACCGGAGCGGGCTCTGGAGCGGACTCTGTGAGCTCCTGGACGGAGCGGGCTCTTAGCGGACTCTGTGAGCTCTTGGACCGGAGCGGGCTCTGGAGCGGACTCTGTGAGCTCCTGGGACCGGAGCGGGCTCTGGAGTGGACTCTCTGTGAGCTCCTGGACCGGAGCGGGCTCTGGAGTGGACTCTGTGAGCTCCTGGACCGGAGCGGGCTCTGGAGTGGACTCTGTGAGCTCCTGGACCGGAGCGGGCTCTGGAGTGGACTCTGTGAGCTCCTGGACCGGAGCGGGCTCTGGAGTGGACTCTGTGAGCTCCTGGACCGGAGCGGGCTCTGGAGTGGACTCTGTGAGCTCCTGGACCGGAGCGGGCTCTGGAGTGGACTCTGTGAGCTCCTGGACCGGAGCGGGCTCTGGAGTGGACTCTGTGAGCTCCTGGACCGGAGCGGGCTCTGGAGTGGACTGCGTCGGCTCTGGAGCGGAGCGGGCTCTGGAGTGGACTCTGTGAGCTCCTGGACCGGAGCGGGCTCTGGAGTGGACTGCGTCGGCTCTGGAGCGGGACCCGGTGATGGCTGGCCACCATGGCCTCCAGGACCACGGAGTCGAGACCATCAGAGCAGACTAACTGCCCTCCTCCTCGACCTTCGCCTGCGGGTCGGAGATAGGGAAGCTTCACTATCCTCTGGAGATGTTGTGGTGGATTCGGGCATCTTCGGGAGCACTGCAGTTGGCTCAGATCGACATGACAGGACTAAACTGCGGTAACTGAGATAATTAATGAAACTCCAAAAATCAAGAGTTTTAAGCCCCTCCATCTCAAAAGGAGGCAAGGGATTGTCCAGGCACTCATTAAAAATCTTACTGAGCTCAGCATTACCAAGTTCCAATCCTACCGCCAATGTCCAAAAGGTCTGTGCCAGTCCACCCACTTGCATCCCCTGTTGCCGAAGATCCGCCAACATCCTAAGCCGAGCCTTCCGCTCCTTCTTCGAAGCAGGAGGAAGAATTGAATGCCATGGTCCCACAAGGCCGATAGCTCAGTCTAGCTGCTGGATCTGTAACTGGCGTCAGTATTCTGTCACGGAATGCTCACACAAAAAGATCCATTTGCAGCTTTTATTCTAAGAGCTCAAAAACAATATTCACATGATCAAAACAGGAATCACAGAAGCAACATGGAAACAGAATGCAATACTGACGCAACTAAAGAGACAATGAGCAGGGTATTTAAAGGGTGAAGCTAATAAGTCAAATGATAACCAGCTGGCAGTAATGAACCAATAATATAAGCAAAGGGTGATGGGAAACGCAGTTCAGACACAAGCAGTGACTCCAAGAGAGTGCCCTCTGGTGGCTAAGCTGGGCACTCCAACAACTGACGTGACACAAACAAGCATTTTGAGATTTGAGAAGTGGCCTGCATCTCCTGCAATGCATCAAAGTCACCTGCATAAAAGCTCACCATTCAAATCAAGGCACGACAGACAAAATGTACGTAATGTGTGCATGACTGCAAAAAAATATGAAGCAATTAATCTTTTACAAATAAATCTCTCAATGAGTAAAATTGGTCAAGTGTATTATTATAGATTATGCAACATTTTTACTTTTCAAATTAGTATGTTTTCAAATCATTTTTTCCTGGTTTAATAATATGCTCTTGCAAGAAAGTAGCAGTAGCTACAGTAGGACAGACTTTCAGTATCACCTTCACTTAAAATTATACAATCTAATCCTGTTTTCGTTAAATAAGCCTGCTCCTTAAGAGGTTTGAGTTTAGAGACCTGTTGATAAAACACCATCTCCGAGATGAGCTTCGAAATACATAACAATCCTGGATCATGTCAACTCGTCAACAGTAAAATCCAGTAATCTATATATGAAGAATGGACCCATGTTCTAGTTCTGTTTACTGTGTTTGTATTTTCTTCCCATGGTTTCTTCTTGATTCAGTTATCATGTGCACCTGTGGCTAATTTAATTGATTATTTTGGCTTGTGTATTTAAGCCCTGTGTTTAGTGTGTGTTCAGTCATCATCATCAGTATTATATTGGTTGTTTTGTTTATGTTCCTGTGGTTCCAGAATGTGTTGTGGAGATTAGAGTTTTGCTTTCATAAAGAACTGATGCGCATAGATATTTTGCTCCAGTTTGCAAGCCAACACAACAATTTGCATTTACCATTGTTTTTCCCTGATGGCCATTATGCATCAGAATACAAATAGACAATAGGTCGTGACTCACCATTTGAGAAAAACTGTACAACACCTCATTTTCTGAAGTAGTGTCTTCTTTCTTTTTGAGGAAGCTGCTTTGAAGTAAATATCTCACAATATGCCCAACACAGATGATAGGACCAATCATTACAGACTATGAATATCTGTTTATTTCTCAATTTGCTATTTAATATAGTGTAATTTAAGTCCCCTTGAAACTCAGAATTATGTGTGATTAGATGGGTCTGACAGTGGGATTGAGGTTAGATGTGTTGTTCTCTCACTGAGCTTTCAATAACCCAATTGAGTTGGACTCAATATTCTGTCAGACATGCTGTTGCAGCTACATTTGAGAGATGACCACTGACCGTGGCTAACACATGCCCAAGAGTCTCTTCACATCTGACCCTTTATTGGTCTATGTGCTATTCTTCTTCTAGTTAGTACTGTTTTATTTTACCTATTGGATTTTAACATAACTGCTTCTTCACTACATGCCACAAGACATTACATTAGATTAGAGCTTATGTGATTAAATTGCTTACTGTCCTTGTCTATGTAAATGTATATCCAATATTTAATATTCAGTGCCGTGACCATGTAAATTCATACACAGATATCGGAATGGGGATGTTCACCTATCCAATTGAAATTCTGTAACATTGAACACAAATATGACAACAAATTACATTTAAATTTTCTGATTGCTTATGCCGTCATTTTAGCTGTACCTTCAATTAAGTACACAGCAATTTGCATCAGCGTAGTGATGTTCAGTCAACAGTACTCAACAGTCCAGAGAGAATTAGTTGGTATTGGACATGTACCTCCTTTCAAACACACAGAGTCTTGAGACACAATTTTCAAAAGGACTGTTTTTAACATGACACAGTGTTAAATCTGATAGTCATAGCACCAGACTGTCTCCTTCAGTTGATGTATCAGTTGAGTACTTAAATCAGAAAAAAAATATTAAAATGTCAGTTTTTGTTTTACTTTGTTGTCCTTGCCTTTAAAAAACACACATATTTGCACATGCTTCACTCTTCCTTGCATTACTGAAATGTTGAGGTAAAACAATGTCCATTATTTATTATTAATTGTGTATTAATGTGTGTAGCGCAGATCAAACTTAAGTTACTTTCAAACAAAGCAGCTTTATATTTGCCAATGCAGTGTCGTCTACACGTGATCATCTTGAACCTGCATGGTGAAATCTGTCAATTCTGTCCCCAATGCAAAATTTTGAAATGTGGATTCCTATTGAAATGACTGGATTTCACCTGTGAAAATTGCCCGACCAACGATAAATGCACCTTCAGACATAAATCCTAAAAATTAACAAGGGGTCCTTTGTAAAAATGCATTCACCTTTACTTTGTTAATTGTATATATAGAACAACAGTTGTATTTAAAATTTGTTTAAATGGCCTTTCTTGTGCCTGATGTGTTTCATTGTTCATAAAAGTTAAGGTCTTTCTATGCAGTGCTGTACTGTTCAGATCATTTGACATTTATAATTTTGGTTTTACAATCAAATAGTTAATTGTTTATTACAAACTATTATGTTAATCACCAAAAAGCTCTTACAAGGTAAAGACATTTGGCTGTCAGAAAATTCTCTCATCATCCACAATACAAATAATCGCTGGTTTGTTTACTTGCAAATGAGATCTACATTGTCTGAGATATTCAGCTTGCATTTAAAACCAAGGACCCCTTGTACCTGACTACATAATACAAATGAGAGAAGCTCAGGGTCACTTGGAATGTTTTTCAACATTCATTAGTGATTAAGTTGAATTACATCTTAGAAACCTGCTCGCTAGACCTGTTACTATTTTTTTTCATATATAATAGTGAAGCTATCTCAATATCATTTACATATCTGAATAATTAAAAAGTCCTACTGTGCATTTATTTCAGTGTTGTAGACTTAAAGTAGAAGTAGTAGCAGCACACATCTTTGCGGTGGAATTCTGACATAATTTCACCATTTTGGTGTGGCAGTTAAAGGTTAGTTTAAAAGAAAAGAAGATATTTTGAAGAATATTGGTAACCAAACAGTAGATGGTAACCTCTAACTTCCAGTGTGGGGGGGGGGGGAGGACACTATGGAAATCAGTGGTTACCGTCTACTGTTTGCTTACCAATTTTTTTCAAAATGGTGACAATTTTCTTTTTTGGGTAAACCGTCCATTTAAGTTACAAATGTTTCAATATTTTATTTTATATTTTTATTAAATATATTTATCCTGTGGGAAGAGACTATTCATTTGCGAAGTAATCAACTGTATTACAAATAGAGTTTGAGTTAACCAAGAGCATCCCTTTAATATCATCTAAGAAGGTTGTACTCTGAGGTGGATTCGTTAATTCCAACAAATATCCAATTAAATAAATAATCTTGTGGGGAATCCTGAGAGATATTCTACTAATGGGCTTAAGCATTGTAGTCCAATATTTTGCTTTCAGAGTGTTTTACAATGAGCTCAAGAGAGACGACTTCAAAGGCTCACCTCCCCTGACTGTCTGCTCTCTGCCTGATATATATTCAGGCCAGGTTTCAGAAGCAAAGGCAACTGAGGAGAAAGAAAAACAATGCATAGAGTTCATGTTAGCCCATGTTTTATTCATGTTCCACACTAACTTGAACAGATAAGCAGCATCACTGGTTTTCCATGGGTGTGGATAGATTGTAGAAATCAGTCTGGCTCTCCTTGGTTAACACACAAAGTCAAGCTTTCCTGCAATGCATCCTGATCCTGATCCTATCTGTCTGTTTGTCTGTCTATCTATATATCTATCTATCTATCTATGCTTTTTCACCACTATCATAAAAAAACAACTGAAAAATAAGCCAAATCGTGTGATTTACATGCATCTTCGGTTGTGTTTTTGTGAAGACTGGTCACTTTGAGCACAATGTTGTTTTCAGAATTGGATTTCATGGGTGAAGTGTACCTGCCGCACAACATTTGCTTTGTGGAGTGGAGCACACAGTGATTTCTCCCCCTGCAGCTCTATTCATTTAGTAAAGCTCTCTGCCTGACCAGCCCTCCTCTGCTGTGCGTGTGTGAGGTACATTACTTCAGGACTGCGTTTCTGGGGTCTTATGTGCTGAAATCTAAGGCAACACTGCCCCCTCTCGATATTTCTTTCCTTAAACAGATGATACTGCAACATCTTGGTCATTAATTTTCTGCTGTATAACTTTAGTATTCAGTATTCTGTACAATGTATTGTTATTTTAAAATGTCAAACAAAAAATAAAAAGTGAATATTTTCTTTCTATTTCTACTAACATGTATAGCAACCAAAAAAAATAATATCTGAAAGCATTTAACCTTTGTACCAATATTTAATTGTGGGACTGCAATAAACATGATTTCCTGATTTGCATACTGGGACATGTATGGTGGATGCTTGAAATGTGCTGATTAATAGGAATTACCCAAATATAAATAATATCAAAATCCACCTATATTAAAATGTTAGATCTTATTGAATAATCCAAATTCATGAATGGCCCATTTTAAGTGTCTAAGTACAATCAAACTCCTATTTATTATAGAAAAACTACAATACCTGCCATATGTTTTAGTCCTACTTTTATATGCACAGTATCCAAAATATAAATTGGCCATTAAAACTATTGAAAGGATTGAAAATCCATGCCATTGGTACAATTGTGAGATAAGGGAAAACTTAAGTAATTTACAAATTTATATAAGACGTGTTAAAAAATTATAGCACACATATACATATAATACAATATCAAACTCCATAAGAATTAAAATGTTAGATCGTGTAGCATAGTCCAAAGACGTGGCCCATATTATTGTGTCAAAGAAGGACAATTTTGATAGACAACGATATTATATCAAAGCTGCAGATGCACCTTCACTTTTTAGCAGTAAATATATTTATTTCTTGACAACTCTCGGAGGGATTGGCATGGTAATGTACATGACAATGTTAATGTATTTGGTCTTGGTGGAAAAGATCTGCTACGCTGCTGCTGCTGTGTTAGAGCAAGTACCTAGACTTGCTACTGCCAATACATCCACAACATGCTGCTGTGAGCATGTATGAAATGCTGTTGCTGCAAATATATCATACATTAAATAACCCCCATAGCATACATGAATCCCCTCTTAGCAGATCTATACAGGCGGGGCAGGGGAAGGTGGAAGGTTTCTGAAGCACACTGCAAAACTGCTACAATAAGCACTAGTCCTATATTTGAATGTTGAACAGAGAGCTCATAAGCTACCCATACAGGAGAGCACCAATCAGCTGTGCCATGTGATAATGATGTCATTAGGTCAGATTGAGTTAGACCTATCGGACTGCCCATCTAGAGTTCCATGCCATAACTCTGTATTTGTTGCTCAATGACAAAAAAGATATTGGGAACAGCAAATTGAGATTCACTCAACCTAATCCTTAAATCAAAGGTAATCTTAATCAATCAAAATACTGCACATGAAAAGAACCGTATGGCTAAAAACAAACAAACAAAGTTATAGCAAGTGAAACCAGGCAGATTTGCACTGCTCCATACAGACAGAACAAATTGAAGGCCATTGGAAAGCACATTATGGAGAGCATATAGGAACCTTCGGGCACAGATAGCATTGTTGTTACTAAACCATGAGTTGAGCTTTATAGCTGTCCACTGGATTGATATTCCTCTAACCACTGCATATACATATTTAACGTATCATACATACTGTATATGTGTTGTTTCCATCTGTTTTATCCTTTATTTTTGAGAATAGGATAATTGGTTTATTTTATTTTAAAATACATTTAAATATATTTTGAAAGATTTGAATAACATATTTGAGATAAAACATTTGCTGAAGCTTGTCATTTTATCTTGCTTCTATAAGGTTCTGAGTTTTTTTTATCATGACTCATGTTTCACAGGACTCGTACCGGAGCACTTCACATTGGAAGTGTACCGGGTGTGTGTCAGTCCTCTGTCGTGTGTGTCATGTGTCCCCACCTCATGTTTCCTTATTTGGTTTGTTTCCTGTCCTTGTTTAATGTCATTATTAGTTAATTCATGTCCAGCCGTGTTTGTCTAATTATCTATGATTTACCTGTGTATATTAGTTCATGCCTGTTCAGTTTGATGTCGTCTGGTCTACTTGTTATTCCCGGTGTATCCTGTCTGTGAGTCCTGCCTTGTCCTGTCATGTCCTGCCTTGATGTCCTTATTAAATATTATCATTTGAGTTTATATCCTCGTCCGCGTGTTCCTGTTCCTCCCTCGTGTGTGCACCGTGACAGAAGACCAGACCATAACCGTAAGCGGCGCCCATTCACCCCGTTTTGTTTTCCGTTTTGAAAAGTTTTTATTTTGTTCCTGTCTGTTTGTCTGCGGCATGGAAGTCGCCGCTCGTTAATCCCGCCATAGCCCACTGCAAGACGGCGTGGGAGTTCGGCAGGATCGCCGCGAGTCCACTGGCCGCGAGCCCTCATGCCCGCCGATCGCGGGAGATATCCGCCGCCGGCGGTGGCTCTCCCAAGCCCGCCGGCAGCTTGCCTAGTTCCCGGGTTGCCGCTCCCCCAGGCGCGCCGTTCGCGGGAGATCACGCCACCGGATCGCCGCTGACTCAATGCCCGCCGGCCCGCCTCTGACTCAATGCCCGCCGGCCCGCCTCTGACTCAATGCCCGCCGGATTGCCGCTGACTCAAGCCCGCCGGATTGCCGCTGACTCAAGCCCGCCGGATTGCCGCTGACTCAAGCCCGCCGGATTGCCGCTGACTCAAGCCCACCGGATCGGCGCTGATTCATGCCCGCTGGCCGCCGCTATCCCTAGCCCCGTGGATCAAGTCCACATGTCACGGCCAGGAGTGCCGTGTGTCTGTTTTGTCGTGCCCACAGGAACATTTTAACCACCATGTCTTGTCTTGTCCATGGAGACTCGTCTGGGGCAGGTGGCTCCTCGTGTTGTGGCCATGGAGGCCATACTAGCCGCCTGCCCCCTTGTTGCTGAAGTGGAGGCGGTCGCTGAGGGACCGTGAGGGGCCCTGTGAGGGCCCCTGAATCCTGGTCATGCCCAGAAGAAGCCTCAGCCTCCGAGCCAGCCAGGAGGGCTTCTGGTTCTTGTGGGATGTCCTGTCTTGTCTGTCTGGCCCGTGTGGGATGTGTCCTGTCTTGTCTGTCTGGTCTGGCCTGGAGGGCTTTCCTGGTGGTCGTGTTCTGTCCTGTCTTGTCTGTCTGGCCTTGGAGGGCTTTCCTGTCGTCGTGTTCTGTCCTGTCCTGTCTGTCTGGCCCTGGAGGGCTGTCCTGTCGTGTTTTGTACTGTCCTGTCTGTTTAGCCCCGGAGGGCTCCTGATACCCCCTCACTTCCCCAGGGAATTTTTTTTTTGGGGGGGGTAGTAAGGGTTCCGTCTGTAGGGGCCGGGCCGAGGCCAAGGGCCCCGAAGACCATCTGCCATGGCCTCCAGAACTCCCAGCTCCGCCATGGTCCCCAGAGCTCCCAGCTCCGCCATGGCCTCCAGAGCTCCCAGCTCCACCATGGCCTTCAGAGCTCCCTGCACCGCCATGGCTTACAGAGCTCCCAGCTGCCATGGTCCCTGTCTGTCTGTTCTGCTCTGGAGGTCCCCGTCCTGCGTTCCTGTCTGTGTCTGTCCTGAGGGGCCTCCAGAGCGCCCACCCCCCCTCCTGATGGAACTGTTAATATGTTTATATCCACGTCCACGTGTTCCTGTTCCTCCCTCGTGTGTGCACCGTGACAGTGTGCTACCAATCAAGTTTACTAAATAAAACAAACTATACATATGCAGCTGGTTATGTGATGCAAACTTCAAAATAATTTAGTTTACAAATATTGCTCTATGGTAAAAGTATTTTGAGCTCATAATATAGTATTATGCAAAGAATTACACACACAAAAACTGTTTTTATTCATCAGTAATCTGTCCCTGCAATCATAATTTAAGTGAAAAGGAGTAAACGTTGTTAGTGTTTTACTGGCACTAATGTTAATTTCATCTGAAAACTGCAGTGCATTGTATGTATAGTTTTGTTTGTATGAGTATATTACAACATGTATATAGCTGTTTTCCTTAAAATATGCTTTATTTATGTGCTATGAGCAATGATTTGCCTATCAAATGCAAGCTTTTCAGGATATTAAGGATTTTACTGGTGGTAAACTACAATATGTGCATATTAAAGTTGGCATTCGCATGGCTAAAAAGGTAATTTTGATTTTGGACAAATGATTATTACACTGGATTCACTGCAGCTTAGTCAAGCTCACTGTGCTAGTGTAATTGGGGGAAGCTAATTGAATTTAGGGAGCACTTTAGGACAAAGCTCAGGGGATATTACCATGGCAACCTCGCACGGAACCTCCTTTGTTCCACCTATAATGCAGCGTTCCGGGTGTTAATAAGATCTCTATCCCAGGAGACGCGGCTTGTATCTCTTTCTCTGTTTCTCTCTGTTTATCCTTGTCTCTTTTACTCCTCTACACAAGCAGAAAGAGAATTCAAAATAAAACCTAAAAGTTCATATCTGGGTCATTTAAAAAAATGTAATCTAAAAAACCTTATGAAAATGTAGTATCTTTGTTCTGATAAAACATGGAGGCTGAAGCTGAAGTTCACCCTCCAGTGCTTCTATACATATCCTAATAGTAATGATCTTTTACTGAGTCTGTTTACTACTATTTCTGTAACCCTTATTTAATGTTAACCAACATTAATTTATTGGATTTTCTATTAGCAATATTAGTCCAAGGTTACATCAAAAAGAAGATAAAAAAACATTTAAGAAACGGTGCATTTTTGTGAAAGGTTATTAAAATCACATGCTAGTGTGTAAAGTTCCAGTTGATGTATTAAATTCATAATGTTAAATGTAAAATCACAACTTTGTGCCATGTATCTGTAAATGTGAATGCTCATTTCTTCTGTAGGTGATGCTAGCCTTGAAATATTTGCAAATGCAGTGGCAAATACTTTAGCTTGCAGTGGTCAGCTCACACCAGGGCAGCGGTGAATATGACTCCACCACTACAGGAGGCGAAGGGAGGCTTTGCTGACCCTGCAGATGGGAACTCTCATTGGCTGAATATTTCATAGTGACATCCACATAATTAAGGTCAGTCATTTCTCCACTGTTCCAGACCACAAGCCACTATTTTTACCCTTTCTCCCTCCATTTTCGTCTTTACATTAATACTGTGCCCATTTTCCTCCATTATAGTATTAGATCCATTTCATTATTAACAGTAAAACGTATATGGGTCACAGAATGGACATTGTGTTCAGTTAAAGGAACAGTTTCTGCACTGAAACTTGTGAGTTTCCTAAGGACAATCTCTGATTCTATAATTGAAAATGTATAGCAGGATTTAAAATACTTTGATAAAGTTTGTTTTCATAGTTAACTAAGCACTTGGACTGAGATGATTTTAACCCAGAATAAATCATATTCCTGTTCTGTTTCATATTTACATAATTTCCACGTTAAGGACATATGGGACATATGTGAGTGAAACCAGGCAAATTTCCACTACTCCATATACACAGAACATTTTGAAGGCCAATAGAAAACACATAATGAGCAGAGGTACCTTGAGGCATAGATCGTTTCTGAAGCAACCGTGAGTTTTGCTTCACTGTATAACTGTTCACACTGTAATGATATTCCTCTAAAATTTTATTTTTTTTTCTTCTTTGAAAGATTTAATTCAGCATGAACCACTTCACATACACATTTAATGTATCGGACATGCTTTCTTTGTGTTTTTGCATCTAATTAACCTTTATTTTTTTAATGAGTGAATAATTAGTTGTTGTTGTTTTTATATATATATATATATTAAATATTTGAACAGCATTACATTTGCAGATTTTAAATAGCATGCCTGTGGTAACAATTCTGTAATATGATATTATGCTGCTTCTTGTACATTATTTTCATTCTCCAAAACAGGCGAACATGAATCAGACAACATTTGAATACATTGGTTGGTGTACGTAAAACACAGCAATTTGAAAGTGAAATGTCTAGTAAATAAATTAATAAAATCTAACTGATAGTCAACAAAAGCAAATGTGAGATAGAAACACATTTGCTGAAGCATCCATGCCATTTAATCTTGTTTCTAAAAGTCTTTGAGCTCTTTTATCATGACTTGTGTTTTTTATCATGACTCTTTTATCATGACTCGAACCCAAATGCTTCATATCATAAGTGCATGGTATACCAGGTGCACCACTGAGCACGTTTACTATGTCAGGAAAGCCAGACATATGGGTCTGCTTATGTGATGCTAATATCAAAATGCTTTAGTTTACAAATCATTCACTATGGCAAAAAGAGTCTTGAGTTCATAACTCAGCACTGTGCAAGTGTAGCACCTCACCGCCTGGTGAGGGAAGATACTAATGTCAATAAAGACACAGGGCACAGAGCTGCTGCTTCACTTTCTGAGTCTGTGTATTGTTTTCTTAATGCAATTATTTCTGAATTTCCATACATCAATAAACATAAAACACAGGAACATCTCCTTAGCAAAAGTCACAATATGCAGAAAAATCTGAAATGACTCAAATACAGATTCTAATCAGGTACGGTTTTCCCCCAATTAAACATATAATTATAGTAAACACTTGGAATGCAATGTACATTATGAATACTAAATAATTAATTTTATACAATATCTGTATATGACAATCTGCTTAACATCTTAACATATGTACCATGTTCCATGTCTTCAACTCTCTTCTCTTAAAGCACTTAAATGAGCTCTGGAATTATTGTACATGTTAGCAAAAATGATATATTTTTATACACTACTTGCACAAACACATTCATTACACTTTCTCGTGAAACAACTGATTTCTATATTTAACATTAACTTGCAGCTTATAACTCTTATCTGTTATATTAACTGTCAAAACACATTATATATTTGTAAATTCACTCCATTATTACATTTCTGTAATCACGTTATCCGCCATTAGGTAAGCATTCACACGTGGAGCGCGTGGTACACATGTAGTTGAAACCGAACTTTTTAAACATCTATTTAAGGTCTATTTACACACTTTAGTGTATGACATTTGCCATTTTCACAACATAGACATATATAAATCGAATTTCCATGACCGTTTATACAGTTCATACCTGGTGAGGGAAGATACTAATGTCAATAAAGACACAGGGCACAGAGCTGCTGCTTCACTTTCTGAGTCTGTGTATTGTTTGAGCAGCGCGCCCCCCTCCCCCAGCAGGTGAACGAGTACCAAAGACAGAAGTAATCGATCGTCCACACCAATCCCAGCAAGCTATATTAATCCTTATCCACAAAGATTATACTTAATTAATACACCACATAGATCACACATTAATGACATTTACTTTCTTTAAATATTATTATTATTTGTAACCACTACACAAGGACCCATGCAAAAAAAAATTGACTTTATTAATAGATAATCTACTCATGTAGTCAGAATTTGTGTAAAAAGAAATAAAAGTCATTGGTGTTTTATGTACAAAAACCTAGGCTTTTAATTATGTGAGGATTTGACTTCATGAGCTTTTCAGGATTTTAAAGAGTTAACTGGTGGTTAACTTTAATATATGTGACCTGGACCGCAAAACCAGACACAAGGGTTAATTTTTCTAAATTGAGATTTATACATCATCTGAAAACTGAATAATTCCATTGATGTATGTTTTTTTTAGGATAGGACAATATTTGCCGAGATACAATTATTTAAATTCTGGAATCTGAGGGTGCAAAAAAAAATCACAATATTGAGAAAACCACCTTTAAAGTTGTCCAAATTAAATTTTTAGCAATGCATATTACTAATCAAAAATTAAGTTTGATATATTTTACAGTAGAAAATTTACAAAATATCTTCATGGAACATGATTTTTACTTGATGATTTTTGGCATAAATAAATGTGGGATTCGAGACCGGTGAGTGGCGCAGGTGTCATTCATTAGCAATCACTCACCGGCCTCGCTCGTTCCCACGGCTCTCGGCCCCGCCCCACTCGTCACATACCCCATCGCCCCTCGCAGGCGGGGGGGGTACCCACGAGACTGCGCTCATACTCCCCCCCCCCCTCCCCCGGGGGGAGCCCGTTAGGGCGGCCGCGGCGATCTGGGGGTACGGACAGACGAGGCGAGAGAAAGGAGACGAAAAGGAGTGAGGGATGACAGTGAAGAGAGAGAGGGGAGAGGGAAAAAAAAAACATCTCGGTCCGGTTCCCGGACACACTGTCGCTCGGTCCTCACTCCGCTGAGCGGCTCACTCGCGGTGCCATGCGATGGTACTGGACCTCTTTGGTGGACGGCCCGATGCTCATCCGCCTCCTGGACAGGGTGGCACCTTGGCTCGGAGGGCACCGCAGCGAGCCCCCCACCCCACCTGCTCCCTCCGCCAACTCCTGCGAGGCATGGCGGGGCAGCAGGCTTCGGCCTCCAGGCGAACGGGGCGACTCCTCCGCTCCCTCTCGGATGGCAGCCACCCCTCCTCGACCCAGGAGCACGGCAGCGAGTCTTCCGTCCCACCTGTTCTTCTTTCGCTCCAGCACCACCGCCTCGGGCAGCCACTGGCGGACTCCGCCTCTTCCTGCTGCCCGAACTCCTCAGCCCTGCGATTCCCTCAGCAGCGAGGGCTCTTTGACAGCGTGTCCCTCCTTCCCCCGGGTTTCGGCACCAATGTAACGCGGGTAAATGATACGGGCAGGAAGGAGGCGGGAACCGGCGAACATTTAAACATTTAATATAATACAAAAAACAAAAACAACAAAAAGCGGCAGCCCCTCACGGACGACTGCCGCACACAAAACACAAACTAAAATTCCAGGCCTGGTCCTCTCTCGTCTTCCACTGTCGTCACTCCTCCTTTTATCCTTCCGTAGCTCCTCCGTGGGATTCGAGACCGGTGAGTGGCGCAGGTGTCATTCATTAGCAATCACTCCACCGGCCTCGCTCCGTTCCCACGGCTTCGGCCCGCCCTACTCGTCACAAAAGCAAAATTACTTTTGTGTTTATTCTCTGAAATATGCCTGACACAAGTATTGTATCGATAAGTCAATTTCGTTTTTGCTTAAGTGTAAAATAAAGTTTTAAATATCAGACCAATTGTATACAATTTGCAAACAATCTCAAAACGTCCACACTGGTCGTAGGGATGTGGATATGTTTGCACAAGCTGATGTGAATTCCAGTCAAGACAGGCTACGTTTAGACATAATTATCTGGAGAAGATTTCAAACACTGAAGACATCCACATATTGCACAATAATAGACCAGGTCGACCAGGCAGTTTGAAGATGTTTAACAGCTAGCATAAGTTTTGGAGACATTTACACTGGTGAGATGTTTTTAATCACCAAAACAAACTCTTTTGAACCTTTTTTTTTTTGTAAGATTTATTTCAAATTGACATCTCACAAGTTTGTTCCTCAGATTTATTTGAAGTACATGCAAGTCTTAAAGTTGATGTCATGGGGACTTTAATTAGCTACTCTGAACTTCACATTAAATAAACTGCAACAATAAACATAATTTTACATTAAATGGTACCCAAATACCAGTGGTAATAAAAGCTAATTTGGTTTGAATAAAATGAATACATTCAGTAACTAATGTACACTTGTTTCAACAACACCAAACAACATTATGAAACATAGGTATTATCAAACTGTCACGGTACTGCTGGTGTGCCCGGCCTGGCCACCAGATGTCTCTGTGTGTTGAGCACATGGCTTGTTGTTTGTTGTTGGTGCCATGTGCTCTCTGCCCCCTCCCATCTTGTTAACTAATCATTGTTTCAGTTGCTCCACCTGTGTCTCCCTCGTTACCCTCGTTGGTCTCCCTATTTAGCCTCCTGGTGTCTGCAGTCCTGTGCTGCTCCGTTGTCTTACATCGTGTGTTAGTAATGTTTACTGTACACAGCGCTCTGCTTGTCTGTTTTTTCCCCTTATTTGTTTTATTTTGTTATTAAATACCTGATTGCCCTGCATTTGATTCCTCGCCTTCATCTCTTCAGTCGATCCCTGACAGAAAGGAGCAGCCAGATGAGGACTCAGCAGAGGGGGCAACCATGGGTCCAGGGCGGAAGCTTCTCAACGTCCACCAGGGAGACCGGAACATTGAGGTTTACGGCAGGGACTTTGTGGGAGTGGCTCGCCAGTCAGCTACGGAAAAGGCCTGCCTCATGGTCTTTTCTGGGGAGGCCTAGCCGAGCCCTTCAAGTCCCGGATGCCTTATTGGCACCCAGAGGAGTCACTGGAGGAATACATACAACTGGCTCTGAGTTTAAGCAGCTCAGCCTTCAGGATGGACTCCGTTCCAGAGCCCGCTCCGTTCCGTGAGCCCACAGAGTCCGCTCCAGAGCCCGCTCCGTTCCGTGAGCCCACAGAGTCCGCTCCAGAGCCCGCTCCGTTCCGTGAGCCCACAGAGTCCGCTCCAGAGTCCGCTCCGTTCCGGGAGCCCACGCAGTCCGCTCCGCTCCGGAAGCCCACGCAGTCCGCTCCATTCCGGGAGCCCACGCAGTCCACCCCAGAGCCCGCTCCAGGAGCCCACAGAGTCCGCTCCAGAGCCCGCTCCGTCCCGTGAGCCCAAAGAGTCCACTCCAGAGCCCACTCCGTTCCGTGAGCCCACAGAGTCCACTCCAGAGAAACTTTTGTATACTTTTGGCCCATGCAGGTTTTGTGTAGGCAGCCCTGTAATGCAACTAGGAGAATACAAACAACATTGACAGACCATTCTTTAGTTGATCTGAAGTGTAACTGGAATGGTTCAACCAAAATTGACCTTTTCAGAACCTATTGTTTCATATAGGCCAGGGATCCTCAAATCTGGCTCACGAGATCCACTTTCCAGCAGAGTTTAGTTCTAACCTTAATCAAACACACCTGGGCATGTCTTCAGGATCATTAGAAAATCACAGAGGGGTGAGTTTGAGCTAAACTCTGCAGGAAAGTGGATCTCACAAGCTGTATTTGAGGTGTAACAGATATGAGCCTGTTCATAAGAATTTTGAGGGCAGTTTTCTGCTTTCCGCTAGGGTGTTTTAGATTTCCTTAAATAAAGCCATGTGGTAGAGGGAGTTAGCAAAAGCAAGCAATAGCCAGCATGGCTCACCTGCTGAACACATTGTGCCGTGTCCTGGTTGGGAAATGTGTTATTTCCAGCCCAGTCTAATGTAGTTTTTTTTATATATATTTTTTGAGATGGTACATGTATGTTTGTATGCCCTATGTTTGGATTGATGCTAAGAGTTTAAGACAGTGTATCTGTATGCATTTTAGAATGACTCTTTAATTGGTGAGGTTACCACATCATGGTCCAGTTTGAATATGGATTTTAAATTATTTCCGACGTGAGACCATAGTCTGGATAATTTCTTACTGTTCTTGGTTAGGAACAGATTATGGTAATTTGAAGGTAGCATTCTATTATTTACTGTGACCTCCTTAGTTTTCATGATTTTAATGGGGGGGGGGTGAATAGACCAGAGCTAATTATCATGGAAAATAAGCAACCAGATATGTTCAGTGTTAACATGTTGATTTAGCACAGGCACCAGTAGATAAATGCATCTTGCTTACTGAGAAGTCTTGAATGTGCTGTGTTTTATCATTACATTATTCATTAAGAGCATTTCATATTAAGTGTTTTTTCAGTTTGTTTTTTACTCTAAAATTACATCCAAAACGATTAATGTACTTACAAGAACATCATTATATTATCATTTTCACAATCACTTGGATATTATTCTGTGGTTTGACATGTTATAGAGTACTTTCCCAGACTTGTTATTTTTATATGTTAAATAAATGCATGTAAATGTCACTATCTAAAGCAGGGCTGAATAGTTGTAATGAACTATTATTATAAATGATTGCTATACTACATTTAATGTTGTTGATGATGTTGTGTATAGTTTTCCCTAATAGTCATTATGTATCTCTGAATACACACACACACACACACATATATATATATAAATATATGTGGTTGAACTTTTTATTTATTTATTTACCTTTTTTGTATTAGCTATCTTTTAATTGTTACAGACATGTAACATCCAGGTACACAGACAAGCAAGAAGATTTAGAAGATTAGAAGCAAGAAGAGTATCCAAATAGAAAAACAACAAACAAAATGACCGTTTGTTAAGCAGAATGATTCAAGAGTGTCATTTCTGAAAAAGTATGTGAATCTTTGGGAAAACCTTGCCTTCCAGTAATGGCGTCTTGGCAAGTAATTTTCCAGATCAATACTAGACACGGGATAGAAGAAACTTGTGCCTGGTTGATGATTCATAATAAAATGACGTCAACAATAGCAACCAAAATAACAATGCACTCAGTCCCCCTTTTAATTGTTTATAAATATGACATTATCGCTATACTTTGAAAAACTTGATTGTCTTATTATTTTTAGCTAAAGTTGGATAAAATCATTCTCTTATGAGCTTACATGGGCTTGCTCATCCATGTCAAAACATATTGTAAATTAACTAGATTCACTCAATCTAGTTAAATTAGATCAATCAATCAAACATCATCAATCAATCAATCAATCAATCAAATCAATCAATATATTTTTAACTTTTACTGTAATAATTAAGATTAATATTAACCCTGCATTAATATATTAATTACATTATAATGCATGAGTAAGAGTAAAAAATAAATGGGGTTGTGATTCAGCCTACTTGTACTGGCCTGTATCTTTTGGCCAGATCAGTTTCAGATCAGTCTGAGTTGAAGATCAAAATTAAATATGTTCCAGTGGATTGTGGAGTATAGGTAAATCCAATCTGTCTGCGGGCTTATTCCGTCCATGTAGCTGATTGCTATCAGCGGAGTGTATCCCTGCTCTCTGTTCTCAATAGGACATTAAGTGATGTGCACACTGACAGAGCAATTCCCTTCTCATCTGCTGCAAAATCTCCAGACACATTTTGCTTAGGAGGGCTATCCTGAATGGATGAAGTGGGCGAATCATTTGATCCACTCAGTTATGAATACAACAACAAAAACGTCTCAGGTTACGTATGTAACCATGGTTCCCTGAGAATGGGAACGAGACAACACTGCGTCCTCTTTCGAGGATCGCTTTGGGAACGCCTCCAGCGTGACCGGTTACCTGAAGCATGATTAAAAACACCCAATGCAACTCTGGCATTGGCAGGTGGACGCCTAATGACGCAAGCTAATGAGCGTCTGCGAGCATAAAAAGGGCGCCTGTGGAACACATCATCCTCATTTTTTCAAGGGGGACCGACAGGAATGCCCGAAGCATGGCCAAGAGACGCAGTGTCTCGTTCCCATTCTCAGGGAACCATGGTTACATACGTACCTGAGACGTTCCCTTCCGAAGGGACTCTACAACTGCGTCCTCTTTCGAGGATCGCTTTGGGAACGCTATGCCAACGCCGCCATGCTGAGGGAAAAGTGTCCAAAAGCTGGATTCCTAAGTCACAGACTTCAGGAACACCATCCCTGCTCAGCAGAACTAGGGTAAAAAGAGAACCTTCTTCAGGCCAGCTCAAAGCTCGCCATCATAGACTAGCTCACGAAGTATGGCTTCGGAGTGGAAGTCTCAGAAATGACTCTCTAAATTGAGAGGAGACTTCTACACTCGACGCTATGAACAGCTAGTGAGGCTCAGGACGGAGCATGCACGTAGTACTGCCTAAGCGGAGCTCTGGAGAGTGGAGGCTTAGGCAGAATGACTCTCTAAACGAGAGAACACCTGGCACACTCGATCCAGGTAGGGGAACTCTTAAGAGTGGAGGTCTCAGCATGACGAGACCTGCTATACTCAGCGCCAGAGGCAGTTCGTGAGGCTCAAGACGGAGCATGCACATAGTACTGCCTAAGCGGAGCTCTATAGAGTGGAGGCTTCAGTAGAATGACTCTCTGACAGAGAGGAAGCCTTACAACACTCAACCCTAGTTGAGGGGCTCTTAAAGAGTGGAGGTCTCAGCATACCGACTCTCTAAAGCGAGAGGAGACCTGACTACACTCAGCGCCAAAGACAGCTAGCGAGGCTCACAATAGAGACTACATACTAAGGTGCTGCCTAAGCGGAGCTCTCTGAGAGCAGAGGCTTCAGTAAAATGACTCTCTTGAACGAGAGGAAGCCTAACACTCGATCCAGGTAGGGGAACTCAAGAGTGGAGGTCTCAGCATAACGACTCTCTAATTGAGAGGAGACCAGGCTACACTCAACGCCACAGGCAGTTAGTGATGCTCAAAGGAGTCTACATTCTTCCTATTACTGCCAGACGGGAGCTCTGAAGAGTGGAGGCCTCAGCAGGACGACTCTTCAAACGAGAGAAGCCTAACAACACTCAACCCTAGTTGGGGGGCTCTTAAGAGTGGAGGTCTCAGCATAACGACTCTCTAAAGCGAGAGGAGACCTGACTACACTCAGCGCTAAAGACAGCTAGCGAGGCTCACAATAGAGACTACGTACTAAAGGTGCTGCCTAAGCGGAGCTCTGGAGAGCAGAGGCTTCAGTAAAATGACTCTCTTGAACGAGAGGAAGCCTAACACTCGATCCAGGTAGGGGACTCAGAGTGGAGGTCTCGGCATAATGACTCTCTAATTGAGAGGAGACCTGGCTACACTCAATGCCAGAGGCAGTTAGTGAGGCTCAAGAAAGAGCCTGTGCATAGTACTGCCTAAGCGGAGCTCTAGAGAGTGGAGGCTTCAGCAGAATGACTCTCTAACGAGAGGAAGCCTAGCAACACTCAACCCTAGTTGGGGGGGCTCTTAAGAGTGGAGGTCTCAGCATACCGACTCTCTAAGCGAGAGGAGACCTGACTACACTCAGCGCTAAAGACAGCTAGCGAGGCTCACAATAGAGGCTACGTACTAAGGTGCTGCCTAAGCGGAGCTCTGGAGAGCAGAGGCTTCAGTAGAATGACTCTCTTAAATGAGAGGAAGCCTAACACTCGATCCAGGTAGGGGAACTCTCAGAGTGGAGGTCTCAGCATAATGACTCTCTAAGTGAGAGGAGACCTGGCTACACTCAACGCCAAAGGCAGTTAGTGAGGCTCAAGAAAGAGCCTGTGCATAGTACTGCCTAAGCGGAGCTCTAGAGAGTGGAGGCTTCAGCAGAATGACTCTCTAACAAGAGGAAGCCTAGCAACACTCAACCCTAGTTGGGAGGCTCTTAAGAGTGGAGGTCTCAGCACACCGACTCTCTAAAGCGAGAGGAGACCTGACTACACTCAGCGCTAAAGACAGCTAGCGAGGCTCACAATAGAGACTACATACTAATGGTGCTGCCTAAGCGGAGCTCTGGAGAGCAGAGGCTTCAGTAGAATGACTCTCTTAAACGAGAGGAAGCCTAACACTTGATCCAGGTAGGGGAACTCCTAAGAGTGGAGGTCTCAGCATAACGACTCTCTAATTGAGAGGAGACCTGGCTACACTCAACGCCAGAGGCAGTTAGCGATTCTCAAACAGAGCCCATATTCTCCTATTACTGCCAGTGACGGAGCTCTGAAGAGTGGAGGCCTCAGCAGGACGACTCTCTAAACGAGAGGAAGCCTAACAACACTCAACCCTAGTTGGGGGGCTCTTACGAGTGGCGGTCTCAGCATAACGACTCTCTAGCGAGAGGAGACCTGACTACACTCATCGCTAGAGCCTAGCAGCGCTTAATCCAAGTATGGGGATCCCTACGAGTGGAAGTCTCACGCTAGGTATAGCTAGCGAGGCCCACAATAGGGCCTCCATACCAACCGAGTAGACTAAGCGGAGCTCTGGAGAGCGGAGGATTCGACGATATGACTCTCTTAGCGAGATGAAGCCTAAAAACACTCACTCCAGGTATGGGAACCCTTACGAGTGGAAGTCTCAGCATAACGACTCTCTAGGCGAGAGGAGACCTGACTTCGCTCAGCGCTAGCGACAGCTAGGGAGGCTCACAATAGAGCCTACATACTAGTAGTGCAGTTTAAGCGTAGCTCTGGAGAGCTGGGGCTTCAGTAGAAAGCCTAGTAACACTCGATCCTGGTTCCGGAGCTCTAAAGAGTGGAGGTCTCAGTATAGCGACTCTCCAGTGAGAGGAGACCTGACAACACTCAGCGCTAGAGAAGGCTAGCAAGGCTCACAATAGAGGCTACACACCAATAGTGCGGTGTAAGCGGAGCTCTGGAGAGCGGAGGCTTCGGCCGAATGACTCTCTTAATGAGAGGAAGCCTAGCAACACTCAATCCAGATAACTTTCCGTCAGTGTAGCCCGGTATCAGACCATCAGACTCGTTTCTCATCATTGGTCCAAACACAGGGTCCGCTGTTAAGCATGTGTGTTGTGTGGGGGGGGGGAGGGAGGTACCAATTAGGTGCCAGCAGCTGCAGATGGCTGACCGCGTCTGCTCTGGATCGTTTCCCTCCTCCTATCCATCCACTTACGTCTTCTCTGTGACCTACTCCTCCGTGGAGGAGGACCACGGTTAGCGACGCTAATCACCTGGCCCTGCCTCTGGTACTCAGACCGGGATGGGCCAGGTCCCCCTAGGCGTTCAGGCTCAGACCTAGACCGGCGCGGTAAACATGATTTAAATGCTGCTGAGCGCGCCTTCGCCTCCTTAAATTTCTCGACCACCGTCTCAACGGATGTGCCGAACAACTCCGAAGGCGAAACCGGCGCATCGATAAGAAAACGTTTCTCTTTCTCCCCGATGTCCGCCAGGTTCATCCACAGATGTCTCTCGGTGGCCACCATGGCCGCCATCGACCTGCCGATCGCGGCAGCCGTTTGCTTGGTAGCCCTGAGAGCCAGATCTGTGGTGCGGTGCAACTCAGTTACCGCCTCAGGGGGGAGCCCCTGACCCTGGTCTAGGTCCTTCAGCAGGTCAGCCTGGTATGCCTGCAACACCGACATCGTGTGCAAAGCAGCACCAGCCTGACCAGCTGCCGCGTATGCCCTACCATTCAAGCGAGATGTATCTTTTAATGCCTTGGATGGTAGAGCCGGAGCCTTTAGCGTCGATGCCACGCCCCTTGAGAGATAGCTCGCAAGCGTCTCTTCAATAGGGGGGCATCGACCGCATATCCATGCTCGCGCATGCCCTCGATATCAGCATAATTATTATGCTTATACCGATGGATGCGGGCTGAATATGGCTTTTCCCATGCCTTCACGATCTCATTATGCAGATCTGGAAGGAATGGGAGGCTCACGGGGGCTGGGAGATTATGTCCGGAGAGGAATCGCTCATCAAGTCTACTACGAGCCACTCCCCCTTTCTCGTGCCTCCACTGTAGGTCTAACCTAGCCGTGGCACGCTCCATAACCTCCAACAGCTCATCATACGCGGGGCAGACAGGCTGAGAGGGCTCAGAAATATCATCTTCGTCCTCATCAGCCCACTCCTGCCCATGAGCCAACAGAGCACTTCCTGCTGGATCCGAAGATGTAAGAGACAATACATCTTCCTCCAGCAGTTCACTCTCGTCAGCCGCTGACGGGCGCGAGATCGCCTCGTCAGCGAGCTCCATCTGCGATCCCCACGACCTCAGTCTCCTCGCTGCCTCAGCAGCGGCTGGACTCGAGCCGCGGGGGGCAGATGATTGTCCCAATTCCCTCGAAAAAAGGGACATACGAGATCGGAGCTTTCCCAGAGAAAAAAGCTCACAATGCGCGCACTCCATTCCCTCGAGAACAGAGCGCGCGTGCTCTTCGCCCAAACACATAACGCACAGATCGTGTGTATCATCTGGCGTCAGAAAACGCTGACACGGATCGACACACCTCCTAAAGCGCTTCTTAACAGACATGTCTACTCACACTTCAGAAACAAGGTCCCCTGAAGGAAAAAAGAGGATGATGTGTTCCACAGGCGCCCTTTTTATGCTCGCAGACGCTCATTAGCTTGCGTCATAGGCGTCCACCTGCCAATGCCAGGTGCATTGGGTGTTTTTAATCATGCTTCAGGTAACCGGTCACGCTGGAGGCGTTCCCAAAGCGATCCTCGAAAGAGGACGCAGTGTAGAGTTCCCTTCGGAAGGGAACTCTACATCTCTTGTGGTTTAGTTTCACAAAAATTGTGTTAACAAGCATATATTGTTTTGCTATTGTGACTAATGTTGGCACCAACTTTTACTTTCACCTCCCATCACTGTAATCCCTTTCAACCAACATTAATGCCACAACTGAGCTTAATTGTACTTAACTTGGAATATTCCTTCATGCAAAAATACCAGGTAAAAACATAAACTAGATATCGTCACACTAACCCAGCTGATTATTTAAAGTAAATTAATACAATTGTTTACATTACATATTTAATTAAATGTTATGTTAAAATATGCAAATGCGGCTGTGTAATTAATAATCATGCATTTGTATACATTATACAGAACAGAAAACTGATCATTGAATAAAGCCATATATTTTGTTGAATTATCACATGTTTTAGCATATTAAATTGTTTCCTTTTTTTCTCTCCAAAGAGGGATATTTTCCATTCTCTTAATCATCCATAAATCATAAAATAATGTAAAAGCTTTTTTTTTTATTCCTATAATAATATATATATAGATATATAAATGATATAATGTATATATATGTATGTATATATTTAATGTATTATATACAGTATATATATATATAATATATATATATAAATATATATAAATATAAATGATATATTATATATATAATATATCTGTATATAAATAATATTTATATATATATATATATATATATAAATATATATATATACATACAAAAATATAAGGTAAGAAAAACTTCCTTTATCAAAACTGTGCTTTAGTATTTAAATGTATAAGTCTTTACTGTTGACTTGTTAGACAGTCTCTTGTCTCCATCTAATGGCAGAACAAATAAACTAAAAGTATCATTATGAACACACACCACACACACATCACACACACGCTGTTTACCAACACTAAATACTAGTATTATTTATATAAATAGTATTTACTTAATAATAATATTTAACAAACAACAACAGTCATAATAAAGTTCACCGCACCAATTTAATTAGCCTGTGTTTTACTCACCCTCGAAGCATCCTAGGTCAGGTGTATATGACTTTCTTCTTTCAGACGAATCAAACTGGAGTTATTAAAAATTGACCTGGCTATTCCAACACTACAAAAATGCTGGGTTATTTTTTTTAATTCCAAATGATGGTTTCAGCTTGTTGGGTCATTGTTTTGGGTTCTTTTTATATTTTTACCCCAAGTGCTTTTTTTTTTCTACCTAACCACTGGGTTGACCCTCTCTCCAGTTAAACTTCTCAACAACGCAGCTGCTGAGAGCACGGGGTTTTCAAATCAACAGGAGACCATAGCAGCCATTGAACGGCCGATGACACAAGCCGTCTGCTTAGTCGCAACCGAGAACAGGTCTGTGGCCCGGTGAAGTTCTGAAAACGCCTATTCATCGATGGTCCATCCTCTCTCAAGTCCTTCAGAAGGTCAGCCTGGTATGCCTGCAAACCACCATGGTGTGCAGGGCAGCACCAGCCTGACCCCTGCTTGGAAAGCTTCCCCCACCAAGCACAGATGTCAATCTGCAAGGCTTGGTGGGGAGCACAGACTTTTTCAAAGAAAGATGACTCCCAGGAGAGAGATAGCCCACGAGCTCCTCTTCACTTGAACAAAACAACTTATGCAGATCAGCCTCGGACAAGGATGCACAAATTTCCTTCTCGAACTCCAACATAATGATGTAAGTATCTCTTTTTCTTTTCAAAGATAATAAAATTCCAATGCAGCATGGAGAAACACTGTCCTCACACATACACAACCACACACAATACAGTCCTTGAGAGACAAAGAAAACCTGAGGGCGTAAACCGTTTCACGTCTATCTATAACCTGCAGGTGCACATAATCAAAAT
>JAPDDN010000620.1:0-42500 GCA_027422405.1 Ptychobarbus kaznakovi
GAGCGAGTGAGTGCGATCGCGTGAGTGCGTGCGAGTGAGTGCGATCGTGTGAGTGCGAGCGAGTGAGTGCGATCGAGTCTGCGAGCGAGTGAGTGCGAGCGATGAGTGCGATCGAGTGACTGCGAGCGAGTGATGAGAGCGAGCGATGAGTGCTGCCGAGCGAGTGAGTGCGTGCGCGTAGTTTGATCGAGTGGGTGCGAGCGAGTGAGTGCGTGCGAGAGGAGTGATGCGAGAGAGAGTGATGTGGCGAGTGATGAGTGAGTGCGAGCGAGTGAGTGCGTGCGAGCGAGTGAGTGCGTGAGTGCGAGTGAGTGCTGCGAGTGAGTGCGTGCGAGTGAGATCGAGTGCGTGCGAGTGAGTGATGTGCGAGTGTGTGCTGCGATCGATTGAGTGCGATCGAGGTGAGTGCGTGCGAGTGAGTGCGTGCGAGCGTGAGTGAGTGTGATCGAGTGAGTGATCGAGTGAGTGCGATAGAGTGAGTGAGTGCGAGTGACTGGCGAGCGATCGAGTGTGTGCGAGCGATCGAGTGAGTGCGCTCGATCGAGTGAGTGTGATCGAGTGGGTGCAGTGAGTCGAGGTGCGTGGCGAGCGATGCGAGTGAGTGCGAGCGAGTGAGTGCGATCGAGTGAGTGAGTGCGTGCGAGTGAGTGCGTGCGAGTGGAGTGCGTGCGATCGAGTGAGTGCGTGCGTGGGAGTGAGTGCGAGCGAGGGAGTGAGTCGTAACGAGTGAGTGTGATCGAGTGAGTGGGATCGAGTGAGTGGTGAGTGCGAGCGATCGAGTGAGTGAGCGATCGAGCTAGCGAGTGCGAGCGTGCGAGTGATGCGAGTGAGCGAGTGCGAGTGTGCGATCGAGCTGAGTGAGTGCGATCGAGTGACTGTGAGCGAGTGACTGTGAGCGAGTGAGTGAGTGCGAGCGAGTGAGTGAGTGCCGCGAGTGAGTGCGATCGAGTGAGTGAGTGCGTGCGAGTGAGTGCGTGCGAGTGAGTGCGTGCGAGTGAGTGTGATCGAGTGGGTGCGAGCGATCGAGTGAGTGCGAGTGTGTGTGCGTGCAAGTGTGTGTGCATGTGAGTGTGTGCGAGTGAGTGCGAGAGAGCGAGTGCAAGAGTGTGCGAGTGAGAGTGTCGTGCGAGAGAGTGTCAGTGCGAGAGAGTGTCAGTGCGAGAGAGTGCGTGCGTACGAGTGAGTGATGCGAGTGAGTGCGTGCAGTGCGAGTGAGTGAGTGAGTGAGTGCAGTGCAGTAGAGTGAGTTCAGTGCGAGAGAGTGAGTGCGAGTGAGTGAGAGTGCGAGTGAGTGTGAGTCGCGTGTGCGAGTGAGTGTGTGAGTGCGTGCGAGTGAGATGTGGCGTGAGTGGCGAGAGAGAGAGTGCGAGAGAGTGAAGTGCGAGAGAGTGAGTGCGAGAGAGTGAGTGAGTGCGAGATAGTGAGTGAGTGCGAGAGAGTGAGTGAGTGCGAGAGAGTGAGTGAGTGCGAGAGAGTGAGTGAGTGCGAGATTGAGTGAGTGCGAGAGAGTGAGTGAGTGCAAGAAGTGAGAGAGTGAGTGAGTGCGAGTGAGAGCGAGTGAGTGAGTGAGTGAAGTGAGTTAGTGATGATAGAAGATTAGTTAGGTACGCAGGAGCTAAATCATTTAGGGCCTTTTAGGAAAATAATAATATTTCGTAACTGATACGGAACTTAATAGTAGCCAGTGCAGAGACTGTAAAATTGGAGTATATGATAATTTTTTCTTGACCTGGTAAGACTCTAGCCGCAGCATTTTGTACTATCTGTAGCTTGTTTATTGAAGATGCAGGACAACCACCTAGCAGTGCATTACAATAGTCCAGTCTAGAGTCATGAATGCATGAACTAGCTTTCTGCATCAGAAAATCTTAACATGTTCCGTAGCTTGGCAATGTTTCTAAGATGAAGAATGCTGTTTTTGTAACATGGAAATATGATTTTCAAAAGATAGGTTGCTGCAATATAACACCAAGATTTGTGACTGTAGAGGAAGGAACATGACATTTGTTATGTCATACTGTGTACGTGTTTAGGTCCAATAAGTAATATCTCTGTCTTATCTGAATTTAATAGAGAAAATATTGGTCATCCAATCTTTTATATTTTAACACACTCCGTTAGCTTAGGTAGTTTAGAAGTTTCATGGTCTTGGTGAGATATATTGTTGAGTGTCATCAGCATAACAATGGAAACTAACCCTGTAATTTTAATACTATTTACCAACATGTATAATGAAAATAGCAGAGGACCTAGGACAGACCCTTGTGGTACTCCATACTTTACTGGTGTTAATTGAGATGCCTCCCGTTTAAATAAACAAAGTGGTAGGATCGGACAGGTAGGATCTAACCTGGAAGAGTATATTTTTAGCAATTGGTGAGTATTGCTTTAGATGTCTGCTAGCACCTGGTATTAAGATGTGCTTCTGGTGATCCATATCGGATCGGATCGGATAACACAGAGTTCACAGTCATTGATGTTTCAGACACATGATGCTGTAATAGCAGAACAGCAGTGAGTGGATCACAGAGAAAACACATGTTAATATCCAGAGGAATAATTGATAGTCTCAGCTTTGATAAGTCGGCGGTCAGAACGCTGTTTGTGTGATAAGAGGTTTGTGTTTGCTTTGGATCGAGGTCTCTGGTCTCCGGAGCAGAAGTCTGTTTCTCAAACATAAAGTGAGCAGCAGTAAGAATCACATGTGTGGGTGAGGTTTTGACCGGTCTCTGACTGTGTGCTGCGGTCAAGGGCTGTGTGTGATGTGTGACGTGTACGTGTTGCTGTGTGGTCTCAGGTGGACTAATGACGGACAGTACTTGGCTCTGGGGATGATGAACGGACTGTGTGTGAGCGTCAGGAATAAGAACGGAGAGGGAGAAGGTGAAGATCGAGCGTCCGGGCGGCTCCTCGTCGCCCATCTGGTTCCATCGCCTGGACCCGTCCAAGTACGTGTTCCTGCTGTCACTCAGATTATAAGATCAGTAATATTAGCTTCGGTTTTTGAATATTTAAGTTGCTATAACATGTTGTTTTTTACAGTAATTAAGTGTTATTTTGGCATTGGTTTTTGTTAATACTTTTTGCCAGTAGTGTTTATTTGTATACATTGTTTTCTTTTCATTTTTTGTTTTATTTTTGGTTTTGTTTTTTGTTTTTGTCATTAACTAAATTAGATATGTGTCCCTGGAGCACAGAAGCAGTCATAAGCAGCACAGGTATATTTGTAGCAATAGACAAACAATACATTGTTTGGCTCATAAATTATAGTTTTTTCTTTTATGCCAAAAATCATTAGATATTAAGCTCATGTTCCATGAAGATATTTAGTCAAATATATTCAAAATTTAATTTTTGATATTAATATGCATTGCTAAGCACTTAATTTGAACAACTTTAAAGGTGATTTTTCATTATTTAGATTTTTTTTACACCCTCAGATTCAAAGATTTTCAAATATTGTCCTATCATAACCAAAACCATACATTAATGCAAAGATTATTTATTCTGCTCTCAGATGATGCATGCAAAATTGACCCTTATGACTGGTTTGTGCTCCAGGGTCACATATATGAAAAAATTAAAACTTAACTTTGTTGATTTCAGCTTAGTTGCCAAGGCAAAATTTATTTTTTTCATTTAGTTTAAGACAAGAATCAGTGACTTTTACTTTGATGGTTTGTGATCTGATTCGGTCCCATTCAGACTTGATTGAGTGTGTCAGAATACATGTGCTGTTCAGACTCAGTGCTGTTACACAGATCACACCTTCTGTGTTTGTCTGTGATGTTTGTGGGGAAAGGAGCTCAGTTTCAGACAGCAGGGGGCTCCGTTGCTCCACCGTCTCTGATCTGTGCTGTTCACTCTCACTGGTGCTCAGACTCCTGAGAAAGAGTTCAACTAAAGCCTCTTTACTCTTTTAACCCTTTAGGCGCCAGGGTTTTTTTGGAAAAATGCTGGATTTTGACATCAAGATTTCAAAAGCCTGTGGCTTGAAAGGGGTTAAAGATAGAGATCTTACTGTAAACTAGAAAAATGTTGGGCATGACCAAAAGTGTATGTGGGGTGTAAATATATCATCTTATTAGCATATTATGATGTCATCAGGGGCAGCCCTCTTGATTTCATAATATTCAGGAAATAGCAGATACTGAATTGATGTTTGAACTTATTTGCATGTTTGTTTTTTGTCTTTTTTATCTCATTATTGCGATTGCATTTCCAAACTGCAAATATTCCCCTTCAGAGTCAGAATCGGCAATAACATTTGCAACACATCCTCACCGTACAATTTGTTTTGTCATTTGGTGATTTTCTCTCACAAATCTCACAATTTAATCTCGCTTATGAACTGAACTGCTCCGCATCAATGACCGACGCTCATTGCTCTGCTATTTCTCGAACACTTTTGGTCTAGATCGAAGCACTACATGTCTGCCATCTAGTGGTAGGGAATACAAATGCGATATTACACCATATTAGGAAAATACGGTCTATTTCATGAAGTCTGACGTCTTCATGCAATTTTGAACTTTGGCGCTTAGAGGGTTAATTCTCTCTCTAATTATGTCTAAACATAAAATAATTATGTATACCAAGTGTGATCATGTGTAGGAATATTATATTAAGATAACTCTCCAAATTTATAGAAAACAATAGGCCTTAGAAGCACGGATGTGTCTGTCATTTAAAGGTAGGGTTCCCAAAAATGAATTATTCTGTCTATTTACTTACATAATTGTTCTAAACTGCATAAAGTTATTTTCTTCTGTTGAACACAAAAGAAGATACTTGAAGAATGTGTGCAAATTACAGTTTTGGTCCTCGGTAACTTCATAGTAGAGAAAAAATACTACCAGAGTCATTGTGGACCAGAAACTGTTTGGTTTGGTGAATTTTATACAGGTTTGGAACAAATTGTGGTTTGTAAACATTGACAAAAAATTCATTTTTGGGTTGTGAACTATTCCTTTCAGTCTGACTTCTCTTACAATAGCTACAGACTGTCTCTCTCTTCCATTCTTGCGAAAATGCTTGAACGAGTTGTTTTCAACCAGTTATCTTCATTTCTGTCAAAACATAACCTACGGGATGTTAACCAACAGGGTTCTAGAGTGCGACCAATTTGGTCGCACTGCGACTACTTTCTCAAGGGTGCGGACTAACAAAAATTCTAGTCGCACTGGTTTTGCGTCCAGCCATAGAGAGAAAAAAAAAGACAAGTCTCCGCGACTCTGAAAGTCTATCTGTTGTTCAACAAGACACATACATTAGACCCATATCGTGGTCTAATCCAATCAGAGATATTGAAGGGCGGACCCCCCTTGATTGGGTGTGACAGATATTCCTGTACATGTGTGTGCGTCTGAAATGCGTGGTGTGTGTGCTGCCAGTCAGACAGAGAGAGAGAGAGGTAAGTAATAAAGATGCGCACTGTGTTGCCAATTTTCGCTAGATTTAGCGCTTTTTAGACCCCATAGCGACTTATTAAAAAAAAAAAATAGTGACAAATCTAGCAACTTCTTGGACAAACTTTAGTGAGTCTCTGTGAGATTTGGTTGGTACTGCCGCGGCGGCGCGAGATCAGCGCGCACGCGGCACGTTCACTGCATCGGCTCTGTTCAGTGAACGTGACTTAGAGGAGCTAAAGATATATTATATGCTTCTCTAATTTGCCATGCACTTATAGCTGAAATCACAGCACAGGAATGGTCTTGTCTTATATTGTGTATTTTTGATTTCAACAGCAAGCTCGTAAAATTATAAATTATGATTTTTGTGCAGACTTGCTTATTGGAAGGGAGAGCTGGTTATGTATTCTTAAAGGGCTGTGTTTCAGTCACTATTTATATTTATCCCGTTGTCTGACAACAGAAACAGTAAAATATATAAAGTAAAACTGTTTTATTGAGAATTTGGCTACATTAAAAACAGTATGAGTACAGAGAGGAGATTAGACAGAACAGTTATTTTTTTATTTACTTTATTGTACTTTTTGTCATTTAGCAGACACTTTTATCCAAACGATTACAAATAGAAAAGTATCTAAAATTAAAAGTTAAACTATAAATATTATATATACATCATTAAGAAGATAAGCATTTAAATAAAAAATGACAAATGCATACAATACATTTCAAACTAAACATTTAATTGAAAACAAAAAATAAAGCTAAAAAACAATTCAAAATATTAATTCAAGAAAAGGTTATGAGTGAATAATGAATTCTTAAATAACACGAAAGGCCCAAGTATACTTTTTTTTTACATAGTAAGAATTGGTTTTAAAAATGTAAATACATTATATATATATTGTTTGTGTTAATTATTTGGTAGACTTTGGATTTTTTTATAGGTTTAAGGGGGGGGTGGTTTGAGAAGCACTGCACTAGAGCTCCCTTCACTCAGAATCAGTGGAAGATCTGATAAGAATCAGTGTAGAGGATCAAAGTCTGGAGATGTTTAGCAAGGACCAAAGGATCAGAAGGCAATCTAGAGGAGTTCGGCCATCCGAGGGGCATGTGACTGCAATGAAGGATAGTCAATAAGTCATTGAGCCTTGAGATGTTCAGTTTGACGCTTAAACACTTATTTGATTTTCTTTTTATTCTTTTATCTTGAGCTGTTTAAGTTTAAATATAAGCTCAGTGAAGCACTTTAAGCACCAACACTTTTTCAGTAAGTGACCTTTCTTTAGAATTGTGCTTCAAATCGTTTACTAGTCAATTTTGAATTTATAAAATTTGGGTGCACTAACTTTTGTGCTGGTGCACCTAAGAAAAAATGTTAGGCGCACCAGTGCAACCAGGCAAAAAGTTAGTCTAGAGCCTGACCAATCAGGGTTCAGAGTGGACATTCAACTGAGACGCGCTACTCTCAGTCACTGAAACCTTGCGGATAGCAAAAGCTGATTCCAAATCATCAGTCCTCATTCTGCTAGATCTGTCTTCTGCTTTTGACACGGTTAACCATCAGATCCTCCTGTCCCGCTCTCATCACTGGACATCACTGGGACTCCACTTCGCTGGTTTGAATCCTATCGCACTTGTCGGTTTTCAGAGTTACTGGGGTTCCCCAGGGCTCGGTTCTTGGACCCTCCTCTTCTCCACATACACTACATCACTGGGTCCCATCATACAGGCACATGGCTTCTCCTACCATTTCTACGCTGATGACACACAGCTCTATCTCTCATTTCGACCAGATGATCCAACGGTAGCTGCACGGATCTCAGGCTCATCTCGGCATGGATGAAAGAACATCATCTACAGCTCAACCTGGCAAAGACTGAGCTTCTTGTCTTCCCTGACACTCCAACTCTACAGCATGATTTTTACCATCCAGTTAGGTTTTCAACAATTACCCCATCAAGCTCAGTCAGAAATCTTGGTGTAAACTTTGATGACCAGCTGACTTTCAAAGAGCACAATGCAAAGACTGCTCGATCTTGCAGGTTTGCACTTCACAACATCAGAAAATATCAGGCCCTTTCTGACAGAGCATGCTGCACAACTTCTTGTCCAGGCCCTTGTTTTCTAGACTGGACTACTACTCTGCACCACATACTTCCACTCACTATTACGAATCTACATCCCCTCCAGAAGCCTGAGATCTGCGAACGAGCGTCGCCTCATGGTACTATCACAGAGAGGCTCAAAATCACCCTCCAGAAAGTTTTCATTCACTGTTCCTGGCTGCTGGAATGATCTTCACACCCCCATCCGGAGCGCTGGATCCCTGTCAATCTTAGCAACAACTGAAAAACTCATCTCTTCTTCATCACTTGACTTCATCTTTAAAAAGCAAAACCCTTCGCTCTCTTTCCTTAACCTCTCACTATCTGGCTAGTATTTGCTCTGAACAATGCCTAGAACTTTTTATTACAAGCACTTCCCATATCTTGTTTGCCTCTTTATAATGTATCGCTTATTGTATTCCTCAATTGTAAGTCACTTTGGATAAAAGCGTCTGCTAAATAAATAAATAAATGTAAATAACTAATTCAGCCCTTCATCTGAGAGCCTTGTGTTCAAAGAGCAGATGTGAACTCTAGATGTTTAGCGCATGCTGCTTTAACAGCGCGCGATCTGGAGACTAGATAGATTAGTCGACTAATCGAAAAATAATAATAGATAGATCAGTCGACTAAGCGAAAATAATAATCGATAGATAAGTCGACTAATCGAAAACAATAATCGATAGATTAGCCGACTAAACGAAAATAATAATAGATAGATTAGGCAACTAATCGAAAAGAATAATAGATAGATTATTCGACTAATCGAAAATAATAAGCGATAGATTAGCCGACTAATCAAAGATAATAAGCGATAATTAGCCGACTAATCGGAAATAATAATAGATTATTCGACTAATCAAAAATAATAATCAATAGATTAGTCGACTAATCGAAAATAATAATCGATAGATTAGCCGACTAATCAAAAATAATAAAAGATAGATTAGCCAACTAATCAAAAATAATAAAAGATAGATTAGCCGACTAATTGAAAATAATAAGCGATATATTAGTCGATTAATCAGAAGAATAACATATAGATTAGTCAACTAAGCAAAAATAATGACAGATTAGCAGACTAATCGAAAATAATAATCGATTAGCCAACTAATCATAAATAATAATCGATTAGTCGACTAATGGTAAATAATAATAGATAGATTAGTCGATTAATCGAAAACAATAATCGATAGATTAGCCGACTAATCGAAAATAACAATAGGAAGATTAGTCTACTAACCGAAAACAATAATCGATAGATTAGTCGACCAATCAAAAATAATAATCGACTAGTCGACTAATCGAAAATAACAATAGATAGATTAGTTGAAAAAGCGAAAATATCAATAGATAGATTAGTCGACTAATCAAGAATAATAATAGATAGATTAGTCAACTAATCGGGAAAATAAAATAAAACAATCGATAGATTAGTCGATTAATCGGAATATAATAATAGATAGATTAGTCGACGATAAAAATAATCATTAGCTGCGCCCGTGTGTGTCACTGTCACATCACATTAATCAAAAACAAGTATATATATATATATATATATAATGCTTTTCGTCTCCCATTCACAGTCTAGAGCTGTCAGAGTGTGCATTCACACCGACTGTCATTTGATAAAATGGGCCTAAAAAGTAAAGCTTGGATTACAGGTGCAGTAATGCGTAAAGCTGGCGGTTCCCATCTCCATATGAAATAATAATTAGCACTTTCACAGACATGCAGTGGTGTACATAAACGTATGCATCATGTTTATATCGGTTGTCTTTGAAGTGCAGCACATTGCTTTCTGGGTTTGCATGTGAGCACCTTCTCCTCAGTCAGTAGGTGATATACCTGATGGATGATGATGGAGTCTGAGCAGCAGATGATCTCAGATAAAGCACACAGGACAGATGATGAGTGTGTGTGTGTGTTCCAGGGATGAACACAACGATATCTTAGCAGTGGCTGATTGGGGACAGAAGCTGTCGTTCTACCAGCTCAGTGGGAAACAGGTTGGTGTGTGTGTTTGTGTGTGTGTGTGTGTGTGTGTGTGTGTGTTGTGTTTGTGTTTGTGTTTGTGTTTGTGTGTTGTGTGTGTGTGTGTGTGTGTGTGTGTGTGTGTGTGTGTGTGGGTGTGTGTGTGTGGTGTGTGTGTGTGTGTGTGTGTTGGGTGTGTGTGTGTGTGTGTGTGTGTGTGTGTGTGTGTGTGTGTGTGATATGTTTTTAATATGCTGTGACGTCAAACCTGCAAAATTTCAGTGTTTGGTAGCCAGAAAATTAATTTAACTAGCCCAAATAAAAAAGTAAATCAAAGAATGTTAAATACACAAATATCAGCTAATATCAAGTATAGATTTTTATTTCACTGTTTAGAGAGTATCTGGAGAATAAAAAAATGGCGATTTATGACTTTTTAAAAGCTGCACAAGTATGAGTGGGGTTGGACAATGTCTATAGTAACATATTAAGCCATAAAGCACCATGATTTATAGTTCCGATACAGGCTTTCACAAACACACAAATCTTATAAAATGGTTATTTCAGCCTTTAATTCATTTTTATGAAAAGGGATAAGTCAAACATGATTTAAAACATTAATATTATTGTATAAATTGTTTAGATTTTTAGAAGGCACAATAACTTCTTTCACATGTACAACTCTATGTGTTTGCTGCATTAAAGCGTGTCGATATGCACAATCGGGCATTGGTCTAAACTTTATGGAAATGCAAATTCATTCTCCGCCATGAGGTGGCGCTGAAGAGCGGCTGAAATAAAGCGGTTCCCTCGGTGACACAGAGCAGCACCGCGCTGCTTTATCAGGCTTTATAGGTGAGATTAAATATAAATCCTAACGATACGCAGTTGGACAGTCGGTTCCCTTCGGAGATACATTCACATAAAGACATGTGTTTTGACTTTAAAACGTGGAGCGCTCTGATTTATTCAATGACATCATTGCCTTTTGAAATTGAATCCAGCCGTATCGCGATTCTAGTCTTTCCGTCCCCAACTGTAAGACCTCTTGACAGTATAATTAAGACTTTTCTTATACCATTTAAAACTCATTAAGGCCTTAAAAACGTGCTGAAATCGAGTTTGGTCTCGTACTGTATCGTGTCCCTTGTCAGTGTGGGGCGCTTGCTTGGCCATTTATTGTGATTAACAGGAATTGTGTTTAAGCGCCAGCAGAAGATAGAAGTGTAAATAATATTCTCTGAGAGAAGCAGCCTATCAGCGGAAGTTAAAAACAACTAGTAAGTGTATTTACTTGTCTCATTAGTGTTTAGCGCAGTTGTTGTTGTTGCTAGGAAACGCTTGTTTTGTTTACTGTGTGGAGACGTTCTGAAATCGCGTTTGGTCTCGTACTCGCGTCCCTTGTCAGTGTCGGGCGCTTGCTTGGCCATTTATTGTGATTAACAGGAAATTGTGTTCAGCTGAATTGGAGTAGTATTTTGTTAGATGGGTATAAAAATCTTAGTTTACCGCGGCAGCCATCGTGTGAAGCCCTCCTCGCGTGAAGACCGAAGAGTGTAAATATCATCGACTCTACCGTGCGACTCCTCCGGACACCGGCAAGGGATATAAGTATCGCTTTTTATTTATCCTCTTTCTTACTGCTTGTTTCACCTCTGTTTTAGTTTTATAACTAATTCTTACTATGTGTAAGTTGTTGTTTGTTAGCATGTGTTTTTGACAGTGTTATATAGTAGTACTATATAGTAGTAGTACTATATAGTATTACTGATAACTACTGCCGTTTGATTTATCTATTTAAATTTTACATAAATTATGTATGAATTTCATATGTCTTTATAGGTATTTACTTTAGTTTTTAGTTTTAATACATTGTATTTATTTTAGTAATGTTACTTCAACATACTGCATGGAAATGAAATACCATATATATATATATATATATATGGGGTGTTTGGCTTAGTGTCATGTTAGAATAATTTTTATACTCATACCTTTGGTTGTTTTAATATTTTGAAATGTTTTTAGCTTTATTTTTTGTTTTCATTTAAATGTTAAGTTTTGAAATGTTGTTGTATGCATTTGTCATTTTATTTAATTTCTCAATTTTCTTAAATGTGTGTGTATATATAGTATTTTATAGACTTGTAACTTGTGGTTTTAGTTACTTTTTCTTATTTGTAAGTCGCTTTGGATAAAAGCGTCTGCTAAATGACTAAAACGTTAAAAGTAATAATGTAAAGTAAAAACCCTTCAGTTTAGCGGACCTGCGGAGCCTTGTATTTAAGCAGAGTGGTGATACACGTTGCTAGCCCGACTGGAAAAACAATAGCCCCGGGATGTCGTTAGTTTTAAAGCATTTAAAGCAACTCAATGCAACATTAATTGAAACATTCTTCTTGAATTCTATTCTTCTTGATAGTTAACTTTGACCTATTTATGAATGTTTGGGATCATCAGTTATCAAAGTAAATATTAGACACGGAGAGTTACCTCAAGCTGATTACTCATTAAAACCCCCACAGATCGTGTTTTCAGGTCTTATTTTGAGATAACAAAGTGCTTCTATCTTAAGTGTGTGAGCTGTTTACTTACTTTTTAAACTCAGTCTTCACATTAACGCTATTATATTGTCCATTCAGACTGATTCACGAACGCACATGGACACGCAAGGTGGGATTTATCGCATGAACCAATCATAACCAGTCATATCGCGATAGAGGCATTGCCTTCATTGCCAATTCATTCTCAATTACCCCCCACTAAACCCAGCGCATGCTTCAGAGGATCTGTTAAAACTCAATGGGCTGAGGGGAGTCACGACAGACTCCTGCTGTAACTTTACCTGTCTCTGTAGAAAAAAACTCTCATTTATGCACTTTCACATCTTTTATTTTGTCATATTGGTGTTGTTATATTTTTGTTTACTACACATTTTTTCTCATCCAGTATTTTGAAGTCTGTTGTTTTCAAAGTCCTCTTCATCAGTATTGTTGGACTTCTGTTCCTGGTCTTCAAACTGTCTCTGAATAATCCCGTTCCTTCACGTCTGTTGGTATTATTAGCTGAAGAACAAGATACTAAACACGCTAGAGTGAGAGTAGATCATGGATTTGAGTCTTGACTTGGACTATGCGTCAGGTTTCACTCAGTAAACCCGGTAAATTACTGTAAACGACTGACTTCTCTGCAGGGCAGATTCTGTCTCTCAGTGCTAGTTTAGGATAAACGGTTTGTCACACTTTCAGCAGCCGTCTGGTGTGTAATTCAGCCTGAAGGTGGCGCTCTAATGTTCATTCACAGACCGTAAGTACACACAACACATGCGTTGAATTATACAGTCATTCCTGCACTCCACATAGTAAGAACAGACATGCCAACTAGTTAGTGACCTGAAGCTGACTGATGTGGTCTTGATCTGGAGCGAGGTTTACGTAAGGTCACTCGAGAATAATCGAAGCCATCTCAAATCCATTTCTCGGCACAGATTCTCACTAATGGTGTGGAGGCTCAGACACCAGGCTGATATCTCCGTCTCTTACCGTCATACACTACAGCAGTGCTTCTCAATTGAGCTATCGGTAAGCCCCTCCCCTCGAACGCAGACTAGCCAATGGCAGTCGAGTATCAGCTGCACGGGGGCGGAACTCTGACATCTTTAGGTTTCAGCGCCATAGAGAAACACTGGAGGATCCGAAGCTCGCATCGGTTTTATGGGGTTTATGCTTCAAAAAATGTACAAATTATGTGGTTGCGGTGCTTGTAACACTGATTCTAGGTATCCTGAGAGGATCGGCAATATCATTTATCTATTACATTTCCTGAATCCAAACTAAACAGAGCAAAATGTTCATAAGTATTCAACCCCAATACAAATGAAAACAAAAACTATTTCTGCTCGTCATACACTCATTAAGTTACACTTTTCATCTGCTCGAGCACGTTAATGTTATCTTGTGCTTCATCTCTGGATAAAACTAGCTAACGTTAAAGTTAGTAAGTCCATGAAACACTGACACCATCATATCTGTAAAATACTCCACACGGACGGTCCATCACGACTGGGACTCCACATAGTACATTAATCTCAGGTGAGCAGGAGTATTTTCCACGCCTTCTCTATAAACACATGGAGCTGAGTGAAAGATCATGTTTTATAGAAGACGTCATCTGAGCTCTGCTGGAAAACATTATGATTACACACACACACACACACACACTCTCACACACTCTCTCTCTCGCGCACACACTCTCACACACACACTCACTCACACCAATCTCACACACACACATTCTCTCTCACACACACACACTCTCACACACACACACACACACTAATTCTCACACACACACTCTCACTCTCACACACACTCTCACACGCACACACTCATTCTCACACACACACTCTCTCGCTCACACACACACACACACACACACTCATTCTCTCTCTCTCTAGCTCACACATACACACTCACACACACAAATACGTACTCTCTCTCTCACACACACACACACACACACACAACACTCACACACACACGCATGCACACACACACACTCTCACACACAAACAAACAAACAAACACACTCACACTCTCACACACACGTGACACTCTCTCACACACACACACACACTCTCTCACACACACACACACTCACTCTCACGCACACACACACACACACACACAGGTAAGCATGGGAAGTGTAGTAATTAAAGGAAACATGCAGTGCTCGTTATGCAGCTGTAATGTATTGGCCTCCAGGTCTGTCTGAACAAACATGCGTTCTTCATTACTCTGCCGTTCACAGAGCTCGTAAAGCGGCCTCTGTCCTGAACGCTGCAGCTCTTCACAGTGAACAGCACTGACGAGGGGATGCTCGCTAAACAAAACCAGAGCGGCATGGCTGAGACCAGACCCGAGACAGACATGCATTCATAACAAATGACAAACACCACTGTCCTGTTAGCGTCCTCTCTCAGCTCCAGCCACAGAAAGACATGTGTAAAGCTACTCCTGTTTAACTTCTGCAGTCTGATGTGTTTCAGGAGGATGAGTAGTGAAAGCTACGGCTTCGTTTGAGTGAATGATGTCACACACTACAACGGAGACAAGTGGTTCAAAAGTACCTTTAGCAGACGCTTCTCTCCAGTGAGCAGCTGGCCCGTGATCTCGAGCTGAAACCGTAGTTTCTTGAGAGTGAAGGGGGCTGATGGTGAACATCGCTCTTGTGTTTGCGTTCATCAGGCGAACAGAAGCAGCGTTTATGGGTTTCACACACAGACGGAGGCTTTTAGCAAATGTTTCGTGCTCAGAGAAGCACAACAAACAAACACTACCTCTGAGCCATTTATTAACAACATATGGGTCAATATCACCAGAGAGTGCTTTTCAACCCTCACAATAATCATGGGCATAAACCTTAAGATATGTCCACCCTGTTATTGACATATATTACTGTTAAATACGATTGCATTGCAAAATTAGGATGCAAATTATATTTTCTGAAATATATGATGTCCGGTTTCCTAAACAGGGTTATTTGTTTGCTTTCAAATCATAAATACATTAAAATGTAACCATGTGTTTTTAAAGAAACTCATACAATTCACGCATGTATTTGTTCTTATTTGGAGAAAACTGATGCATGTTATTGCCCTCACGCCTATTGATATGATTTAATTATTATTGTAAAATATCAATATGACCGGGTGGACCAGCACATGATGGTGTGGACACATATTGCAGAATACACAGAATATGACAATGAAACATTTATTCAACTTCTAAAAAATTTAAATAATAAATAATATAATTACATATTTTGTGTGTGTTGGTATGGCTGTGTGTGTGTGTGGTGTGTTGGTATGGCTGTGTGTGTGAGAGAGTGTGTGTTTGTCTGTGTATAATGCACACCAGTAAGTGTGTGTCTGTGTGTGTGTGTGTGTGTCAGAGTGTGGTGTGTGTGTGTCATGTGTATGTGTTGGTATGGATGTCCGTGTGTGTTTGTGTGTGTGTTGTGTGTGTGTGTGTGTGTGTGGTAGAGTGTGTGTGTGTGTGTGTGTGTGTGTGTGTGTGTGTGTGTTGGTATGTGTATGTCAGAGTGTGTGTGTGTGTGTGTGTGTGTGTGTGAGTGTGTGTGTCGTGTGTGTGTGTGTGTGTGTGTTGAGTATATTTGTGTGTTGGTTTGGAGTGTGTGTGTGTGTGTGTGTGTGTTCTTGTAGAATATTATTGTTATAAAATCACAAATCCAAGCAAATATACTGAAAGCTCATTTTTTTGAGATATCAACCTCAAATTTGGAGCACAGCTTCATTCATGGCTTTGATTTTCTAGCAGGTTTAGAGTTCAACATGTTTCATAAAATATATATCTTATATAAAATATTGTTCATAAATCATTTTCATATTGTATAACTTTTTTTTGGTTTCACTTTTTAAACTTTTTTTACTTCAACAATAATCTTTATAGTAAAATGAGACCAGACGTAAGTCTGTGTAGCTGCTTTTGATTGCCACACAAGTGTTAACGAGTGTGTTCCCATGCTTCTGCAGATCGGGAAGGACCGGCCGCTGAGCTTCGACCCCTGCTGCGTCAGCTTCTTCTCTAAAGGCGAGTACATCGTGATGGGCGGCTCCGACAAACAGGCCTCGCTCTACACTAAAGACGGGGTCCGGCTCGGCACCATCGGGGAGCAGAGCTCCTGGGTTTGGACCTGCCGAGTCAAGCCAGACTCCAACTATGTGGTCAGAGTTATTCATGGGTTATTCAGAAGTGTTATCACGGACAGTGAACTGAATCATGTCTAATTTTAAGTTGAGTTTGCTTTAGTTCATCATTAAGTATTTGAGATGACTACATGAAGTATTTGAGATGACAAACAGACAGAGGAAGTGTTTCTATCGTGCAAGGGAAGGAGAGAAAGGTAGAAAGATGAAGATATATAAAAAAAATATGAGATGACCACTGTTTATGTAAGTTCGGCCAAATAATGTCCATCATAATACAATATGTGAGCACAAAACCAGTCATAAGGGTAATGAGATGTATGCATCATCTGAAAGCTGAATAAATTATATTTCCATTGATGTATGGTTTGTTATGATCGGACAATATTTGAAAGGGTGCAAAAAATTCTAAACATTGAGAAAATCATCTTTAAAGTTGTTCAAATGAAGTCTTAGCAATGCATATTACTAATCAATAATTAAGTTTTGATATAGTTACGGTAAGAAATATCTTCATGGAACATGATCTTAATATCTAAGGATTTTTGGCATTAAATAAAAATGTATAATTTTGACCCATACAATGTATTGTTGGCTATTTCTATACATATGTTGCTGCAGTTTACAAAATATCCATAATGCATCTGAAATAATTAGAGGTACAATTAGCACCAAGCAGGTTCAGTGAAAATGTAAGCAATTATTAATGTTTTCCCCACTTTAAATAATCATGGCGTGCTTGAAATAACTTCCGAGTGTGATCAAAAATCGATTTTGATTGTATAATAGGATCTTTGTGTGTTTTACAGGACTGATTGATACCTGCTTGTCATGTCATTTTCGGTGCGCAGTCTTAAAACTTAATAATTCGTTATGCTTTTTCACGCTAAGACTGCTTTTGTGCTCCAGGTCACAAATTAGACATTAACAAGTCTCCCTATGTTCTCCTCTTGCTACAAATTGCATGAAAAAAACACTTTATTTGAACATTTAGTTGTCTATCCAGCCCGTGCAACGCATGATGGGAAAGCGTATGTGTTCTTGCAACATGAAAACATCAAGTTAAGCCAAAAAAGAAGCAAAATTAATTACACGCATAAAAGAAAAGCCTGATAATTTCACAAAAATATGTCTAGTTCACCTCAAAAAGTAAAAAAAACATTGGTTATTGTAATATTTTTTTACTAAATTTGTTTTAATATATTACTGTGCAAATAATAATACATATAATATATTTTTTTGAGTTATAAGAATTAGTCAAATAATGTCACTAATTTTTAGACAATATTTTCCATGCAATCGATAATTTGTTCTTTGATTGAGGGCTGAAATATGTTTGTGAGATTCGTGACTCGCCTCTATGTAAAGCTCTTGTTTATTAATAGGAGAGATTAACGGTGTAAACGCTTACAGTGCATATCTAATCAGAGCGGAGAGGTGTGACTGCGTTAATTAGTTATGTGAAAATCACATTGTGTGTCTAAAAATATTTTTTTATTTATGCCGAAAATCATTAGATATTATGTCCCATGAAGATATTCCTACCGTAAATATATCAAAACCTAATTATTGATTATTAATATGCATTGCTAAGAACTTCATTTGAACAACTTTAAAGGTGATTTTCTCAATATTTAGATTTTTTTGCACCCTCAGATTCCAGATTTTCAAATATTGTCCGATCATAACAAACCATACATCAATGGAAATATCATTTATATTGATACATAAATCTCAAATTCCCAAAAATGAACACTTATGACTGGTTTTGTGCTGCACGTTAGGGTTATAAATCATGGCTCTGGTTGTGTTGTTTTATAAAGCAGTCCCCAGTCTTTCACAGACATTAGACCCACGTTCAGTGTTTTGTTGTGGTTACGAGCTCTTTGAAGGATGTCTGTGGTGTTGAGCAGGTTCTAGGCTGTCAGGACGGCACCATCGCCTTCTTCCAGCTGATCTTCAGCACGGTCCACGGCTTGTATAAGGACCGCTACGCCTACAGAGACAGCATGACCGACGTCATCGTCCAGCACCTCATCACCGAGCAGAAAGGTGATGCAGCGTTACCACATGAACATTCGTCTCTTTAGGTTTAGTCTCTAGTTAACTGGGAGACAGGTGCATCTCAAAAAAAATTTTTTATCGTGAAAAGCGTATTTAAAAAAGTGAAACTTTCATATATTCTAGATGCATTATATGTAAAGAAAAGCGTTTTAATGTTGTTCAAGGAGTGCTGTATCAAAGCATATTAAATGCTTTTTCTCACGATATAATTTTTTTTGTGTATTTGTGCTGTCAAAATGACTGAAAAACTACATTCAAATTTATTTTATACTTAAATATGATCAAAATTCATTAAAAGGCATAATTTCTGTTAAGGTGCGTTCACACCAGACGCGAATGAAGCGTTACGCGCGAATGATTTACATGTTAAGTCAATGCAAAGACACGATAGACAATTCTGCGACGCTATTGAGCGTTTGGGGCGAGTTGAAAAATTTGAACTTTGGCGGATATTCGCGCCGCGTTAACCAATCAGGAGCTTGCTCTAGCAGTGACGTGATTACGAGCGGAGGCAGAAAATCCCAAACAACAATGGAGGACAAATTAATGGTGGTTGTATGTGGGTACCCGGAGCTGTACGATACTACTTCGTACTTTTACAAAAACAGGAATAAATTTTGCAACGAGACTGGAGCTGCCCGGCAGAAGCCCCTCCCATGACGCGTATTCACGTCTGTTGTGTAGTGAATTTCACGTGCGAATGAAGCGAGTAAACTCAAAATGTTCAAGCGTCCAACTACGCGCGAATAGCGCAATTTATTTGCTTCATTCGCGTCTGGTGTGAACGCACCTTTAGTGTGAGAGAACTTTTCTCCTGAGGCCACAAGAGGGCGCTTCGAGCAAAATATCACCAATGCACGCTTATCCAAAGCAATAAAATAACACGACTACCTTTACAAAAAAGTGCATGTTTAAAACAATGTCATATATAATTAATTAAACATTAGAAATGACAAGCATCGTGTAAGCATGCATAGTTTAACACAAAGGACCGAAAACAAATCACAAAGTACTTTGTCATTTAATAACACGAGATGCAGAAAAACGGCCATAAAGTCTCGATACGTGCATTAATTTGACATGCTTTCTAAACATGCATCTCTTGAGTGAGACGCGAGAGCAACGTCTGTGCTTCTGCTATATATATTGAATGTGCAGTGGGTTTAACCGGAGAGGCTAACAAAAGCATTAAAATGCAATGACACCTACATCGTCATCGCATCTCGTGTGCCACTGATAAGCTGCCTGCCGGCTTTTGCATTACTTTTGACAGCCCTAACATGTATACATGCTAACAGGGAGAGTGGCGAGGAGACCGATACAGTTAAAATACTAATTATCTTTGATCATATGCGAGTCGCCCGTGTGAGGAAGACGAGACAAAGATTGTTTTTCGTACTTTTTTAAACTATATTGTTACGTTAAACTATTTTCATCATCTTTAGAAAGCATAATGAAGTGATATTAAATTTAGATGTTTGACTTAAAGTGCTAACTTTGACCTCAGATACTGTTTCTGCGTCCCAATTCATCTACTTATGCTATGCCCTAATCGTATGTACTCTTTTAGTGAACACAAGTACATCGTTATGAGTATGTAGCAGAATACTAGGCATGCTTTGGAAGATGCTACTGTGTCTTTAAGGGACGCTCGGTTGATTAGTTACACATCGTGTCACTGTTTAACCCGCCTGTCAATCATCTCATCACAGTTAACATCATCCACATTACGTTTAATTTGATTTCTTACCGTATTGTTGAGAAATGAAGAAGCATAGTGCGGGTCTTTCATGCCGAGAACTCTCTTCACATGTTTGCATAATGATGCATTTAAAAGTTAACGACCAAACGTATCATTATGAAAGTTCACAGTGTTGCCGCAGATGATATAAAACGTGGATAACATTAAATTAATATGTTTTAATCAGATCAGACATTGGTTATTTATCACTCAAATCCCGTTCTCTGCCCGTCGGTCGCGCATATCCGCCATGTTTGTAGTTTTAACACTTGTTATGGGTGTTTGTAGTTCTAACCGAATCCTCGTCCCCCGCACAATATTAGCATGCATCGATCTGCTCTTCAAATTCTAACCGGACGTATTAGATAATCAATGGCGTACTCTTATAGACATACTATGATTCGGGATCTATTTTCGAATACTATTTAGGACGGGTAGTATGTGAATTGGGACGCAGCACAAACCCATAATCCCTAGCGATAGTGTGATCCGTCTGCGTGTCTTTGTCCGAATGCTCTTGACTTTCCCTCACAGTGCGGATCAAATGCCGTGAGCTGGTGAAGAAGATCGCCATCTACCGCAGCCGACTGGCCATCCAGCTTCCCGAGAAGATCCTGATCTACGAGCTGCTCTCCGACGAGTCCTCCGACATGCATTACCGCGTCAAAGAGAAGATCTGCAAGCGCTTCGACTGCAACCTGCTCGTCATCTGCTCGCAGCACATCATTCTGTGTCAGGTAAAGAGCCAGAGCAAAACGGTATGCATTAGTCGCATTAATCTCATATGAGCTAAGAGCCTGCAGTACCGCGGTTCGACCAGCGTGGCGCTGTAGCGCAAGCCTGCATCTCATCCCTCCTGGATGCAGTTCAAGAGAAGAAGCTCACGAACCTGAGGGAGGTTTGGATGAATATATAAACACACACTGTGCACTTTCTTCTCAATAATGACATAAACACAACAGAAGCCGGCAGCGGTGAGAAAGCAGCGCTTCTGATTACAACGATGTGATATTTGCTGCTAACTAATGATCAAATATCTTTTAGAAAAACTAATTATTTCATTAAAGTGGTAGTTTGGTTTGCAAAGATCTAAGCTTGAGCTAGCTCAGGACTGTTTTGATTATCATAACCATATAAGGTATTTTTAAGAGAGATTATGTTTAAAAAAATTAATCGTGTACGTTTCTTATCCGAATTATGTGTCATATAGCTAATTACATGGTGTATGAGAGTTTCATCTGTTTTGTGCCAAATATATATATTTGCATTTAATAATTGTAATTACATAATATGACTTGCTGATTACCGTTATTTATTTGTTTGTTAGAATATGCATAACATTGTAATTAACTGCAAAAGCCGAATAATCGGTGAAACAATCGTCGATTAATCGATTAATCGTAGCGAAGGATGTTGATTTCTTTATGAATGCTTCATAATTCCTAAACGATGCGTTGCAATATTTGGCTGATGGATCAAAGCAGAGCGCTCACAAGCCGATCGGTCAAATAATGAGTTTTTAATGAGCGTCGTTAACGTTTTGCAAGACAATCTTCAAGAAAGGGTCTGTTTGTGGAGGTTTCCACGCATTCTGGTCAATCGGTGCTGATTTGTAATCTGGTGTTTTTTGCTTTCTGACTTTCTGTGGCTAAAGTTTTCAGGTTCTTGGTTTTGTTTTTTTTAATTCTGCTCACGTCAGACGTCTTCATATGTAATAGTTCATATGTAACCAGTGTTGGGGGTAATGAATTACAAGTAACGCGAGTTACGTAATAATATTACTTTTTTCAAGTAACTAGTAAAGTAACGCATTACTTTTTAATTTACTAGAAAATATCTGAGTTATTTTCTCCATTTATTGATGACAGTGCGCCGTGTGAACATGATCTTACTGTAGATCTAATCTAGACTAAATATGAATGTGTATTAATTCATCCCACTCGCAAAAAACAGATTCAGTATTCATCAAAATGAATTAAAACAGTGAAATGCAAACTCATAATATGACGCAAACCTGCAATAATTAAATATGTTAAACAACACAAATATATCTAATCTCATTTTATTAACCAATAAATGTTTGCTTGATGATCCAGTTCAACCATACTAATAAGCAAAAATTACTTTAGATAAACTAACAATTGTGCTTTGTTGTTTTTAATTGCTGAAGAGTGTTGAACTTCTTCTCCTGTGTTCTTCTGTACAGACGTGATTTACTCGTCCTTCAGTCTGAGGTTTATTCATTACACTTTTTGGTGTGAAAGGCTTTTATATTTGCTATAAATATAACTTATAGTATTAAAAACCAACAATCAAGCCCTGCTCATATTTAAAAAGTAACGCAAAAGTAGCGCAATAGTAATTTAACGCATTACTTTCCATAAAAAGTAACTAAGTATCATAATTAGTTACTTTTTTAGGGAGTAACACAATATTGTAACGCATTACTTTTAAAAGTAACTTTACCCAACACTGTATGTAACAGATTATTTTTCATATGGCATAATCATAAGTCTGCAGCGAACTTGTGTTTGAGATCAGCCCGTGCCTGATTCTAACATCACCGTTTTTCATCAAACCTGCCAAAATAATGCAGAACAACAAACCCTACCATTGTTTGTGAATCCTTTATAACTCAAATACTACACAGCGCTGGCCAACATGATTACAACACTAGTATCTCCAGCAGCTAAACCTGGTTTTACCTCAGTTATTTATATCTTTTGCTGGAGCGTGTCTGTTTCCAAACATTAATTTAGCCATTAGTTGAAGAAAGGGACCAAACGGAGACGGACTAAATCCAGAAGAACTGTGTCTCGGCTTCAAGAAAGCTCCTGAGAAACTCTGCTCAAGTGCACCGAGGACAAACGCTGCTTTAAACACTAAGATGCTCACCACATGTTTAGTTCATAGAAGTTAATTGATCCAGAAATCTATCTATGTAGCTTTCTCGAAGCGTCAGTTCTTCTGAATTTAGTCCGTTTCAGTTTGGTCCGTTTCTTCAATTAATGGCTAAACTAATGTTTGGAGATATTTCCTACAGACACACTCCAGCAGAAGATAGAAATAACTGACTTAAAACCATTTTTAGCTACAGAAAACACTAGTTAAGTAATGTAATATATTATTTGTACCGTATCACAGTGATAGCCATGGGCTCAGTTATGTGACCAAGTGAAGTGTCCCAATGTAAAACGTCTCCATGTTCCTAAGAATGGGCTTTATTGTGTGCATGATCTCATATGAAAGACGTGTGGTCACGCTGAGTTATGTGCTGAAGGATGACTGAGAAGCTGTGTTTGCGGTCGGGTCAGATGTTGACCCGTCTCTTGTGATATGAAGCAGCACACTCCAAAAATACACACAGAAAGGGTTTTGTCTAGACGAGCCGCTCAAAGTGCCTTCTGTCCATCAGTTTGTGTGTTTTGTTTAATGTATTTAGTCATTTATTATCAAGTGATCCCCTGAACTACAGTTAACACAAGTGTTTGTCAGAATCTCATTGCTCATAAAGTGATAAAAAAGGACAACATTTACCATCTTAAAAGCATCATACGAATGATTGTCCAGCTTGATAGAGAAAGAGCAAAGTCAGAGAACTAACTAAAGCACATCTGACACTCGGCAGACCCTCCGTGTCTAAACATCTCGTCCGGCGGGCCTTGATTACTATCAGCTCTTCAGCCACTTTATCACTTACTAATGGCCCGTCTTTGTTCAGTGTCAGTCCAGGACAGACAGCCAGATACCTGACCAACCCACCAGGAGTGAAGCTGAGCCCCAATTTAATCCAGCAGACTTAGTAAGACTTGTTTTCAGCTGATGTATAGTGTTCAGTAACAGAAGTGAGTCTAAACTACATCTGTTGCTTGAGGATGATGATGATAAACCAAACATATTTAGGCAAGGCAAGTTTATTTATATAGCACATTTCATACACCGTGGTAATTCAAAGGAAGTTAATTAGACATTAAAAATAATAATAAAAACAAGGAATTAAAAAACAAAACAACAAAAAAAAAAACGATATGAAGCAGATTCCAACTGCGGGCGGCAGAATAGCTAAAAGCAGACTCCCCTTGTTTTGAGTGAACCCTTGGTATTTCTTACTGACCTGATCCTACTGATCTGAGTGGTCTGTTAGGTTTATATTCAGTGAGCATATCTGCAATGTATTTAGGTCCTAGGCCATTGAGTGATTTATAAACCAGTAAAAGTACTTTTAAATCAATCCTAAATGTAACTGGAAGCCAGTGTAAGGACCTGAGGACTGCTGTGATATGCTCAGATGTTCTGGTTCTGGTCAGAATGAGTGTTCTGAATGAGCTGCAGCTGTCTAATGGTCTTCTTTGTATGGAGACCATTACAATAATCCACCCTGCTGGTGATAAAGCCATGAACAAATTTATTCAAATCTTGACTGGAAACAAAACACCTAATTCTTGCAATGTTTTTGAGATGATAGTATGCTGATTTAGTTACATGACTACAAAAACTAAGATCTGTGTCCAGAATCACCTCAAGATTTTTGACTTGATTTCTAGTTGTTTGACCCCTAGAGTCAAGATATGCATTCACCTCGAGAAATTCATCTTTGTTTCCAAATGCAATGACTTCAGTTTTCTCCTTGATTAACTGAAGAAAGTTCTGGCACATCCAACTGTTAAGTTCATCAGTGCATTGGCAGAGGGAGTCAATGGGGCTATAGTCATTTGGAGATAAGGCTAGGTAGGTCTGGGTATCATCAGCATAACTGTGATAGGCAATTTGGTTCTTTCTCATTATTTGACTTAGTGGGAGCATATACAGGCAAAACAAGAGCAGTGCAAGAATTGAGCCTTGTGGAACTCCGCATGTCATGGACGTCCACTGAGACATATGCTGTCCTATACTGACATCATAACCTTAGCATGTGATCCAAATGCATCTTTTTAGTAAGCGTTTAAACTGTGCTTACAACGTCTAGCTGAAAAAAGCCACAGTCTGTTTCTTCACGTGAAAATGCAAGTGAGGTGTTTGAGGTGTTTGCTGTCACCTTAAAAACCCATTTCCCATCACTCACAGTGACCAGGTTTCCATCCAAGCATTTTTTGGCGGAAAAAAATAGTTAGCGCTTTAAAATATTTACGGAAATGCCAATTATCGATTACATTTTTCATGTGTCGACAATTTTTTTTTCGTTTAACTTAAGTGCATAAATTCCATATCGATACTTCAAATGTCAAAAAAATTTGTTTGGAAACTGGCGAGAAAATGGGCTTAAACCAGGCCCGGTTCTTGCCAGCTATAAATAGGTGGGCGGACAGATATCCTGGGTGGGCAATTGTTGTTGGGGGGGGGGGGGGTTGTGGTGGTAGTAGATAGATAGATATTTTTTTATAATATTTATATCATACAGTATTTTTACACTTTGGTATCTACTCTGGATAGATAGATAGATAGATAGATAGATAGATAGATAGATAGATAGATAGATAGATAGATAGATAGATAGATAGATAGATAGATATTTTTTATAACATTTATATTACACATTTTTTGGGGGACTGAGGTGGAAGGAGTCGGACGTGTTTCTGAAGCGGGAGCTGGGGAAGTTGGAGTTTGTGAAGCAACAGCAGCCACACCATGGTCACTGCTGCTGGAGCCACTAGGCTTCTTTATAGGCACCAAAAATCTATGCATTGCATTTACACGCAAATACTATGACTTTTTAACGCTCTTTATCGCTTGCGAGACTATCAGCGTCTGCTTCTCCGTGACTGTCACTGAAGCCGCCCGCTTCGTGAGTGTAAACCGCGCCGTTGCTTTCAGCCAATCAAAATACTGCAATTTTACTGGTGTTATTTTGTGATTGGTCGGGGCATTCTACAGCCCTTACTCGAACTTCTCAACACAGAGCCCGCCTCAGATTGCTTTTAATCAATACACAAATCGTAAAAATGAGTCACGCTGTCTTTACCTACATTCTGATTGGGTGGGCAAGACAGACGTTTGGGTGGGCTTAACCCACCCCTGCCCATGCCTAGAGCCGGCCCTGGATTAAACGCAAATAAATGTGGTGTCACGTGACAGAATTAGCCTATAGGCAGCGTTGTTGCTCACGTTAAAACAGTTTCCATGTAGTTCAAAAGCGCATTAAATCATATTCATATTCAATTGCATCTGAAATTATTTTATACATGGTAAGAAAAAGACGAGTTACCTCTTAAACATCTCAATCTTAATTTGATGTTCCTTTAGTACGTTTACATTATTTTATTTTACAGTGCACTGTTCAGTTTCAGCGTGACCACCACCACTACACCCCCGTGATATTATGCCAAGCACATTTTGTTTTACATGGATAAGTACAAATGTTTAAATTCATTAGTTTTGGCTTGTTGGATTCTTATATTTTTATTCTTGTTTTGTTCTTTCTACCGTTAAATGTAAAGGATTTGTTGTGGAGTGAGGGGAAATAAAATAGCATGTTTTTCAATACGTTTGGCTGACTGTATTTTATTATGATAATGAACAGGCTGCGTTGTCAAGTATGCTTAACTACACGCGTGAGGCGCCGGCACGATCACTTGCCCCCCCCCCCCCCCACACATAAGAGTGGAAACAACTACAATAGCCTACTCCTTCATTTGTGGTCATAAGAGTAAGACATTATTCAAAACTATTCAAAATATCTCTTTTATTTGTGTACATTCACAAAAAGAAAATGTGTGCTTTTGTAAAATAAAGGAAACACAAGGATATTTCTCAAGAGCGCATCGCAAAAATGAACCAAAATTATGCATTTAGGCTGCTAATTGTTGCACAATTTTTTTTTTCTTTCGTTTTGTTAATTAATTAATTATTTAGAAATATATATTTTACATACGAGCGTATTTCTTTTATTTATATAATAGCTTATGATGATGATAGATACTTTATTAATTCAGATATCCAGTGCAACATTAAAAACAGACAACAGAGAATGCATAAAAAGTCATTTTTTAAGTGTTATGTATCCATAGTGTGCAGAAAGAGGAGGCAATACTCTCTTATGCTTTTCTCCGTTCGCAGAAGCGCTGCAGGTGCGTGACACATGGATCCTCACGTGCTTTTTGCGTTAATACCTGGAAAACAAATAGGTATTTTTTAATGGGTCACAGCTACCTATCAATTTCAATTTAATTTAATTTAACATGATCTTGTCGGTTAACGGTTCATATGGCTTAACGACCGTCGGTTAGGAGAAGTAAAATTACCAAAACGAACGTTCCTATTTCCTATAGGCTAATCAGAAAAAATTATAATAATACAACTGCACCCGTTTATGATTATTGCTTGATTAAGTAGCCTATCTATCTAATAATAGTCTATAACCAAGTAGGCTACAAAAAAAAAACATGACACTTGTTAATAAAAATAATTTTATATAGGCCTACACAATTTAACGATAGCCTGTTTTGTTTCAAATTGATGAAGAATGTATGGAAAGAGCTCAAGGGCAACTTTTTTTGAGACACACCAAAACAATTCGGGTTTTTTTTGACGTCTTCACGCGCACCACTTTATCGGTAAAACACCAGTTGGATGGAAACTGAAGACAAATATCACAACATTTTTTTTCTCACATTCACTTTGTCGATAAGACAGAGCAAAAACTGGATGGAAACTTGGTTAGTGATAAACTGGACATTGCAGATTACATTTGATCAGCTGCAAAAGCAATTTAACAGCAAACTGCTGAGCTGTAATGCATTTTAAGAAAGAAACGGCGAAGTTGTGTAATTTGTTCCCTGCTCTGGCATCGATTGTTATTTCATGAAGCTCACGCAGGTGTTATATTTACATTTATGCATTTAGCAGATGCTTTTATCCAAAGTGACTTACAGTGCATTCAGGCTATACATTTGTATTGTCAGCATGTGTGTTCCCTGGGAATCGAACCCACAACCTTTGGGCTGCTAACGCAATGCTCTAACCACTGAGCAACATGAACACTTGCTGTTGTGCAGATCAACCACAGATTAACCACAGATCATCGACTGCATCATTTCAGGAGCTCAAACTGTTGAGCATGGCGCTAACAACAGCAAGGTCATGGATTCAATTCACAGGGAATGTGTGAACTGATTAGATGTTTTAATTAAATATGGATAAAAGTATCTGCCAGATGCATAAATGTACACGTAGGTGAAGTTCATCACATGATCATGTCACACAACCACATAGTGTAATGTTCAACACTATGGGCCAGATTTACTAAACAGGGTAAATTAGTGCTAGAGTGCAATTCCATAAAAGCGCCGATGGGAGAAGAAAATTCTGCGTGTGATTTACTGACAATGCGCACATTAAAGAACACAGACGCAGCAGATAATTTCCAAAATGACCAACGTATCCTACCAAGAGCAGCGCAAATTACAGAATGCTTTAAGACATGCTTTTTTGGGTGTTAAATAATGGAGCAAATATCAGTAATTTGACGAGCGCAAGCGTTAGTAAAAAAAATCTTCAAATCATTAAATTTCAAGCGTTAAATAATGGAGCAAATAACGGTTATTGGAGCGTTACATTTAAGGTTTGCACTGGCGCAAGCTGTTAGTAAAACTGCACCTATTTATCGATTGATTCATTGCTGTTTTTTATGTAAGATTTTTTTTCTTTCAATGTTTGCTCTCATTCAAATGCTTGCTTGGTTGTTTTGTTATTAAATTAACTTTTATTCAGTCATTTTGTAATTGTGACCTAGCTGTGAGGATATATTTTGGGGCCACTGTATATACATATGTTGAGTGATTAAAAAATAAAGTAAGTGAGAAATGATTTACATGTAACCTGTCCCTCTCTCTCTCTCTCTCTCTCTCTCTCTCTCTCTCTCTCTCTCTCTCTCTCTCTCTCTCTCTCTCTCTCTCTCTCTCTCTCTCTCTCTCTCTCTCTCTCTCTCTCTCTCTCTCTCTCTCTCTCTCTCTCTCTCTCTCTCTCTGTCTCTGTCTCTGTCTCTGTGTGTGTGTGTGTGTGTCTCTGTGTGTGTGTGTGTGTGCGCGCGTGTGTGTGTGCATGTGCGTGCGTGCATGTCTCTGTGTGTGTGTGTGTGTGTGTGTGTGTGTGTGTGTGTGTGTCTCTGTGTGTGCGTGCATGTGTGTGTGTGTGTGTGTGTGTGTGTGTGTGTGTGTCTCTGTGTGTGTGCGTGCATGTGTGTGCATGTCTCTGTGTGTGTGTGTGTGTGTGTGTGTGTGTGTGTGTGTGTGTGTGTGTGTTGTGTCGTGTGTGTGCGTGCGTGCGTGCGTGCTTGCGTGTGTGTGTCTCTGTGCATGTGTGTGTGTGTGTGTAGGAAAAGAGACTGCAGTGTTTGTCCTTCACGGCCGTCAAAGAGAAAGAGTGGCTGATGGAGTCTCTCATTCGCTACATCAAAGTGATCGGCGGCCCGCCTGGACGAGAGGGGCTTCTAGTGGGGCTGAAAAATGGAGCTGTATGTGATCTTGAAGTCATAGTTATTGCTATTGTGTAATGCATTTTGTTTCTACATGCATGCAGCTTCTTGTCTTCCATCTCAGCAGTATCAATAGTTAGGTTTGTATTGGCCCTCAATGCGTTTAATGCGTGTAGATCCTGAAGATCTTCGTGGACAACCCGTTTGCCATCACGCTGCTGAAGCAGAACACGTCAGTGCGCTGTCTGGACATGAGCACGTCTCGCAGCAAGCTCGCGGTGGTGGACGAACACAACACCTGCCTCGTCTACCACATTCACACCAAGGAGCTGCTCTTCCAGGTCAGGCCTCCATAGATGCACACTCCTCACCTCCAGTGACAACTCGCTTTATCAGATCAAAGTAGAGCACCTATGTGATTTGCTTAGATCCAAATAAAGAGCTGGGGCTGGTTGCATAACTTTATTAATTCAGTTATGAAAAGGTAGATTGGTCTTATTTGTAGTGGAAAAGTAAGACTGAGAACCACTTGGCAAGTTTTGTATAGTATTTTCTTTACTCTTTCCTTTAAACACCGCCTAAAAGGGGTAATAATTTATGTATTTGAAGTCCGAGACATGGGAACGGTGAAGAGAGAGGGCAAACATTTAGCATTTTAGGTCAGCATTGCCGTCTAATCAGCCAATATTGTCTTAAATAGCCTGTATAGCTCTTCATCTTTTATAACAAGGGATTTTGACCAAATATATTCAATCTTGATTTTTGTAAAATGTTCCAACAAGGTTTTTTTTGGTGACAAATTACAGTTTTGGACATATGAAAGTGACGTGTGTATGTGTCCCTGGAGCACAAAAGCAGTCATAAGCAGCTCAGGTATATTTGTAGAAATAGCCAACAATACATTGTATGGCTCAAAATTATAAATTTTTCTTATATGCCAAATATCATTAGATATTAAGATCATGTTCCATGAAGATATTTACTACCGTAAATATATCCAAACTTAATAATATGCATTGTTAAGAACTCCATTTGAACAACTTTAAAGGAGATTTTCTCAATATTTAGATTTTTTTTCCATACTTCAATGGAAATATTATTTATTCAGCATATTTAGAAAAATTGACACTTATGACTGGTTTTGTGGTCTAGGGTCAGAAAAATATTTTTAAAATACCATATAAAGTAACTACAAATGAGCATGTAAAACAAATCAATTCTGTGAGGAGCATGCCCCCGATTTGCTCAATGTTCTCTGACCCCCCCCCCCCCCTCCCCCCCTCCTGATTCTGTAGGAGCCCAATGCCAACAGCGTGGCGTGGAACACTCAGTGTGAGGACATGCTGTGTTTCTCTGGCAGTGGATATCTGAACATCAAGGCCAGCAGCTTCCCAGTGCACCAGCAGAAACTGCAGGGCTTTGTCGTGGGTTACAACGGATCCAAGATCTTCTGCCTTCACGTCTACACTATGGCCGCAGTGGAGGTGCCTCAGGTGTGAGAAACAGTCTCCCATTGATTGGGAAATGATAAGTACTACAGTATTGTTTTAATAAGAAAGATAAAACAATGACAGATTTTTATCTTCGCCCACTTTGGCCTAAATATCCGCTATTCTTTGTTTTTCTTTTTTATATTTTGTTATCATGTAAGGCTTTGTCTTTATAGTTTGGCTGTAATGCTCAGACAACTTGCAAAATAGTTAAACCAACATGACAGAATCATGATATTTTTACAAATAAATCGTGATATGATATTTTTGTTTGTCTTTTATAATTTATTTTAGTTGAATTTGTGTTGGCCTTTGGCCTTCTTTTGATTGGACAGAGCTCGAACTGTTGCTGTTGTGCCTTATGATAAAGAGCTGTTCTCAAGACTATAACTCTGACACTATTAATTATACATATAATTCTTCCATCAGTATCCCAAAGCTTCACAGGCCTTTAACATTTTCTGGATCTACATTTCACTTGGAAACATTAGGTAGTTTTCATTTATATGCAGTTAGTGTTGATGATCGCATTATTTTTTCATTTGCATATGCATACATATGAAATTTCTGCATCTTCCTCGCCTGTGTTTTTGATCGGCACGTTGTAGACTCATTCGTGTCTCAATTTCGGACTTGTGTTCTCGTGGTCTAGCAAGGCTTGCTTGGAAGAAGGACTCGGAAGAAACTTGTATTCTCGTGGTCTAGCCAAGCTTGCTTGGAAGAAGGACTCAGAAGGAACTTGTGTTCTCGTGGTCTAGCCAGGCTTGCTTGGAAGAAGGACTCAGAAGGAACATGTGTTCTCGTGGTCTAGCCAGGCTTGCTTGGAAGAAGGACTCGGAAGGGACTTGTGTTCTCGTGGTCTAGCCAGGCTTGCTTGGAAGAAGAACTCGGAAGGAACTTGTGTTCTCGTGATCTAGACAGGCTGGCTTGAAAGAAGGACTCGGAAGGAACTTGTGTTCTCGTGGTCTAGCCAGGCTTCTTGGAAGAAGGACTCAGAAGGAACTTGTGTTCTCGTGGTCTAGCCAGGCTTGCTTGGAAGAAGGACTCGGAAGGAACTTGTGTTCTCGTGGTCTAGCAAGGCTTGCTTGGAAGAAGAACTCGGAAGGAACTTGTGTTCTCGTGGTCTAGCCAGGCTTGCTTGGAAGAAGGACTCTGAAGGAACATGTGTTCTCGTGGTCTAGCCAGGCTTGCTTGGAAGAAGGACGCGGAAGGAACTTGTGTTCTCGTGGTCTAGCCAGGCTTGCTTGGAAGAAGGACTCGGAAGGAAATTGTGTTCTCTTGGTCTAGCCAGGCTTGCTTGGAAGAAGGACTCGGAAGGAACATGTGTTCTCGTGGTCTAGCCAGGCTTGCTTGGAAGAAGGACTCGGAAGGAACTTGTGTTCTCGTGGTCTAGCCAGGCTTGCTTGGAAGAAGGACTCGGAAGGAAATTGTGTTCTCGTGGTCTAGCAAGGCTTGCTTGGAAAAAGGACACGGAAGGAACTTGTGTTCTCGTGGTCTAGCCAGGCTTGCTTGGAAGAAGGACTCGGAAGGAACTTGTGTTCTCGTGGTCTAGCCAGGCTTGCTTGGAAGAATGACTTGGAAGGAACATGTGCTCTCGTGGTCTAGCCAAGCTTGCTTGGAAGAATGACTCGGAAGGAACTTGTGTTCTCGTGGTCTAGCCAGGCTTGCTTGGAAGAAGGACTCCTAAGGATGCGAGAACACTTGTAAGAATTGAGATGTACTGCGTTCTTGCGTAACTGACCGCATAGTCTCAGCAGAAGCAGTATCCAATGAACAATAAATATAACATTACAAACAAATGCCATAACTTATTAAAACATTTCATACTACTATAGATAGATTATTTTCATATAATAATATTATTTTCCAGTGTTATATGTTTAACTATGACTGTTAAGATTAATTTTAATATGCCAATAAAAATACTGCAGACTTTCTCCGGGTCTTACCACTTTATTAAAATTAGGCAAAGCAAAACGATAAATGTTTACTTTCAAGAGCCGTCAAGTATTTGCGAGAGCGAGTTTCTGTACACCGGCCACCCCCAGCGTCTTCTGGGATGTCTAATGGCTCGATTCTCTCAATTCAGAAACAGAAACAAGCTTGTGTCGTTGCGAAGTGGAAGTGGAAAAGCACAATATACTGCTAGTATACATACCTCTTTAAGTTTTCAAAGTAGCGGAGATGGCAGCACAGAATAAAGCCACACATTTTAATGCTGCCTCACAAGATAAAATATAATAATAATACAGCGCAACCGCGACAGCAACATGCTGTCATGTCGTAAGACACCATCTGTATTGCAAACTGTATTGTGGTTACTGTTGTTTTTAGCATGGGTATAACAACGCAAAGGCATTACCATAGAAACCAATGCACATTCCGTAAAAAATAAAGAGCGCTTATGGACACACAAATGGGATCTGAACAGTTGCGATACGCTGTGTGGACAGTCAGTTATTAAAATCAGATTCCATCCGGAAATACACTAAATTGGATTTGTGCTGACAGTCTGAACGAGGCTATAGGGGACGACTCGTTTGTCATCCAGAGGTTGCATTAGACTTTAACATTTTCTGTCATTTTGACGGTAAAAACTCTGTCACAATCTATAATTACCCGTCATGTTCATATTTTAGTTATAAGAACACATTTAATTGCTTCTATTTTTGTTCTCATTTTCATTATTAATATTGAACCTACAGGACGAGTATATAGGTTTATGTATTTATTTATTTATGATGAGAACAGATGAACCGACTGTGCGTAATTTTTCATGTTCAACACCACAGTAGCTATGTTTCCATCCACCTATCGCATAAAAAAACGCTGGATGGAAACGCCGAGATGCGCATCAATTCTAAAAATGCGCATAAAATAAGTACATTTGAGTAGGATACATTTTTATGTGATAAGAAAAATGTGCATAAACTATGATGGAAACACATTTACCGAATAGATTCCTCCATGCGCATCGAAAAAATTGTCATATATGAAAATTATTATATTCAGTGGCTTCTCCTATGTTCTTAGTGATATTTAGTGCCACAGTTTACCAGGAAGTGATGATTTTGTTCTTGTTGACTTGTTGGAGGGAAATGGAGCTTTATTCGTATATGTTTTATGCGATATTCCAGTTTAGCGCATAATTTTAATTCAAAACCTTGGATGGAAACATAGCTAGTGACAGCGGAGGCCACTATAAACTAAATATGTTAGGGCTAGGTAAAAAAAATGGGATTTCTCGATTTGAATAGATTCTCATTTCTATGAACCAATATCGATTATTTAATCCCAATATAGATAGTTTTCAGTTGATGAATGGGTGCACCTTCCATCCAATAAATTGCGTTGTTACTTTTGATATGAAACAAAGTCTCAGATTTCAAATTCTGTCAATTGTATTAGGAAATTCAAGCAATAAATACCGTTTTGGTGGTCTGATAGATCGCTGAAGCTTAAACTGGGTATTCGACTCATAAGACTCATAACACTATTACGTTTGTTCTGGAGCTGATGATCCCGTGCTCTTCTGCCTCACTGGAGCGCACTCGCCACCAGCTAGACAGGGGTGGTAATTACAGTTATTAATTACTATAGAATAGATCACTCGCAATGCAATCTGTCAAAATTACGGACTGCCATCAAATTTTTTTGGCACTGCTAAAACAAATTCCGTCAATGACGGAACATTTTCGGTTAACGCGACCTCTGGCGTCATCTGTATGGGAGCAGTTAGTGCTTGAGCGGGCTGACTGCACCTCATGGCTCAGGTCCTGGATCTGTGGAGCCAGCGCGGCGGCATCGATCATGGGGGTTGCAGGTTGAGTTGACAGAGGTGGAGCTTGAGATGGGTGTCCCCCGTCTCTTGCCCTCTTTCTCAACTCAGAGGGTCCCATTCCAGTTTCAGAAGCTTGCTTCGTGATTTCCTCTTATCGGGACAAGGGTTTAATGCTGTCTGCACCTAGCACTGAGGAGCTGGATTTTGGTAGACATGAGGAGCGTGTTTTATCAAAACAACTTTCTCAATCCATCAGTTTTGAAGAGTTGGTTAAAGTTGTGACTTGTGCTGTGGCCAAGTTTAATTTAGAATGGCTAAATGAGGAGCAAAAGATCGTCTGCAGTTATGCTTGTCGATTTCTTTCTCATTGATGCCTTTTTCAAATCATATGGCAACGAGGCAGCTTCTGCCAAATGTATCGCGATGGGTGCATAGTGTCTCTCCTGGATGTCATTCCCTGAGAGAGTCCTGTCCGGAAAGAACTTGCGTCTCGAGTGTAGGGGTCGATCTGGAAATTTTGGGTCAGGCCCTTGAGGGGCACCAGCTCTGAGATCGTGCTCTCTCAGCTGAGGTTGTTGAGACGCTGAGTTCCAGAGCTCCCTCCACGAGGAAAAATGTCAGCACTTTGTGAACCCAGTTGGGAAAGTCCTGCAGTCCTTTCAGGGCCGTTATGCTTACAGTGTATGAGGCAGCTGTTTTGGCTAGCCATGTACATATTGATAGATCAAAGCTATTCCACCATACCCCAGACCAGACTACATTATCAAGTAGGTTTCTGCAATCAGCCAGCAGTCACACTTCAAGCCTTTTCCCCCTCTGCTACATGAATCTCCGGAGCAAGAAAGGCTTCACCTATTGTTTCCAGTCCGGGCTTTTAGGCTTCCACTGCTTAGGCCAGTGGCACATGTCAACTCAGCTATTTAATTGGTTTGCTTTGGTGGTCACAACAGAGGTAATGTGGTCACCTAACAGCACCTTTCCCATTAGAATACAGTTCTATACAGGCCTATTAGGTATGCATTTTGCCTTTAGGAGTCAGAGCCCACTCCACTAGGATTGTAGCATCTTCTAAGGCACTATCCAAGGGTTGCACCCATACAAGATGTTTGTGCTGCAGCAGGCTGGTCCTCTCTTCACACATTCAGTCTGGACATGGATTTAACCCCAGGAACTCAGGTCCTTTCTGCCTCAGCAAGTGTTTGTGCCATTGTTACACAACCTTGTCGGACAGAGGTCTTTTCTCATTCTGGTGGCGTTAGTAATGACGTTCCCAGAGCATCAATGCAATGACAGCATTGAGTTTGATTTGAAAGGGAACTTCTCATGTTATGTAACCCCTTTTTCTGAGAAGGAACTGTTTCTGATATGCCTGAAACGTCTTTCTTCAGACAATTATAACTTGATGGTCTGTAATACAGGGGCTAGTTTATGGTGTCAGTGGTGAACCGAGTTGCAGACGTAATCTTAGACGTTTCTATAAATACATTTCTGTTTGAAAGCGTTGTCATTACAGCACAAAAATATCTTCTGCTGGGGGATCATCTGGATATTGTGTTAGTTGGGGGCCTTTGAGTCAAAGGTTAAGAAGCACTGGATAAACTATATGTCACTCGGTAACTTGACTTTGGCACATCCATTTCGAATGAGACTTTTCCTTTTCGTCCTCTTGGACATACGTTGACCACTTGTGCTTTAGCTGACTGTCATTCTGGTTAATCTCTGCAGTCTGCTCCGATGTATCAGTACCTGGAGCGGCGCATGTTTCAGGAGGCCTATCAGATCGCCTGTCTGGGTGTGACGGAGAATGACTGGAGGGATCTGGCCACAGAAGCTCTGGAGGGACTCGATTTCCACACCGCCAAGAAAGTGAGGCACGCACCCACTGCTTTCCTCTGTCATCCTGTTTTTAAAGTGTTTCAGGATATATTTGTCTTTGTGTCACTCTCATCAGGCGTTCATCAGGGTTCGAGATCTGCGCTATCTGGAGCTCATCAACAGCATTGAAGTAAGACATCAATCTCCAACACACACATGCCTCATGTTACATCTAATCTGATTCTTAAATTAGAGGTCATTTTAGCCCTATAGGTGATTTAAAAAATACAAATCAAATCATTCTAGGATAGATACTTTTTGTAATTTTTCTATACTTATAAAGATTTCATTTTTTTCTAATCTGAGAAGTACTAAAACTGCAAAATGCTGCATTTTCATGCATTCAAATAACTGTCCTTTATGATTTTGAATGTAATTGCCACATTTCTCAAACAAGGCCTCAGTGATGTACGTGAATGAGCTCCTGAGGGCTTGTATGCTTGTTTTTCTTCCTAAGAACTAAACAATAGTTTTCAGTTAGATAAGTATTTATATGATCATTTGTATTGTGTTCAAGTATCAAAAGTGTTTCTTGTTGAAGAATTATGTGTGTCCTCTCTTATGTTTACATTACTCTTTATTATGTCTCATCAAGCATGCTGAGTTGAACATTGTGATACACAAACCCTGACCTGTTATCAGTACATTTTGTTCTTATGGGGACGTTTTTTGGTTCCCACGAATGAAGTGTTTTGAATGTAAAAGTGCCTGAAGTTTTGTGTGAGGGATAGGTTTAGGTGTAGAGTTAGGGTAAGAGGATACAGTCTGTACAGTATAAAAAAAACATTACGCCTATGGAATGAACCCATAAAACATGGAAACCCAACGTGTGTGTGTGTGTGTGTGTGTGTGTGTGTGTGTGTGTGTGTGTGTGTGTGTGTGTGTGTGTGTGTGTGTGTGTGTGTGTGTGTGTGTGTGTGTGTGTGTGTGTGTGTGTGTGTGTGTGTGTGTGTGTGTGTGTGTGTGTGTGTGTGTGTGTGTGTGTGTGTGTGACCTATCCCTGTGGAGTTCAGATGTGCAACACTAAATTACTACTTACTTACACATACACACACACACACACACACACACACACACACACACACACACACACACACACACACACACACACACACACACACAGTCTTATCCACCTGTAGGCATCAGAAATCCAATAGCTCATTCTTTCCATTGATAACTGCAGACATCAAAAACATTTTTGAACAACACAAACTTTCCTTCCCAGAAAACAAGCCACCGTTATCACACACACACACACACTGCTCATATTCCGATTTAAAGGAACAGAAACATTCTACCATCACTTATTCCAAACCTGATTGTGCTTCTTTTATTCAATACAATACGAGATGTTTTAATAGCAAAAGTAAGTTTCAGTCAAATTCTATTTGCAGTGTAATGTTCAGGGGCCTTCATCCTGCAAAAAGAACAAAAAACTACCAAAAGCCGTCCATGCAACTTACTTGCTATATTCTTCAGAAATAATCAAATGCATAGACACAAAATGTACTTATTTTCTCTGAAAATCTTCCTCTTTGTCAAGCTCTCAAATCACTGTACACACACACATCCAAACTGACCAGGTCAGTCACTGCACATATACTCATATATGAGACTCCATGTGACATAAACACAAACATTTGGATCTGTTCATGATCTGTTCAGACTAATACATTGATCACATTTATTGTATATTCATGGTCTTTTTGTCTTAATATTATAACCTGCTAGTAAAACCTGAAAATCATTTTTTGCTCCCCATTAGGAACATTAGTTAGTCCCTATTAGTTTATAAATCATACTAGATGATGTCTTTTTGAAAATGTTTTCTGTAAGGGGTAGGGTTAGGGATGGGGGAGATAATATGCTGTTTTTACTGCATAAAAATCATTATATCTACAACTCGAATTCCAGAAATGTTGGGATGTTTTTTACATTTGAATAAAATGAAAACTAAATTAATTTCAATCACATGAGCTAATATTTTATTCACAATAGAACATAGATAACATAACAAATGTTTAAACTGAGAATTGTTTTAATTTTCTGCACTAAATGAGCTCATTTCAAATTTGATGCCTGTTACAGGTGTCACAAATTGTTTGGACGGGGGCATGTTTGTCATGGTGTAGCATCTCCTTTTCTTCTCAAAACTGTTTGAAGACGTCTGGGCATCGAGGTTATGCCCAGTCTGGGTCCCATTCTTGCCTGATATAGGTTTCCAGCGGCTAAAGAGTTTTTGGTCATCTTTGACGTATTTTTTGTTTAATGATGGGCCAAATGTTCTCTATTTGTGAAAGATCTGGACTGCAGGCCAATGCAGCACCGGACTCTTCTACTACGAAGCCATGCTGTTGTAATAGCTGCAGTATGTGGTCTTGCATTGTCCTGCTGAAATACACGTCCTCTGGAGGGGAGCATATGTTGCTCTAAAACCTTTATATACCTTTCAGCATTCATTGTGCCTTTCCTAAACATGCAAGCTACCCATATTGTATGCACTTATGCACCCCCATACTATCAGAGATACTGGCTCTTGAAATGAACGCTGATAACATGCTGGAAGGTCTCTCCCTCTTCTTTAGCCCGGAGGACACGGCACCCGTGATTTCCAACAAGAATGTCAAATTTGGACTCGTCTGGCCATAGAACACTTTTCCACTTTGAAACAGTCCATTTTAAATGAGCCTTGGCCCACAGGACACGACGGCGCTTCTGGACCATGTTAGCATATGACTTTCTTTTTGCATGATAGAGCTTTAGTTGGCATCTGCAGATGGCACTGTGGATTGTGTTTACCGACAGTGGTTTCTGGAAGTATTCCTTGGCCCATTTAGTAATGTCAATGACAGAATCATGCCGATGAGTGATGCAGTGTCGTCTGAGGGCCCGAAGACCACGGGCATCCAACAAAGGTCTTCGGCCTTGTCCCTTACGCACAGAGACTTCTCCAGTTTCTCTGAATCTTTTGATGATGTTATGCTCTGTAGATGATGAGATTTGCAAAGCTTTTGCCATTTAGGAACGTTGTTTTTAAAGTATTCCACAATCTTTTTATGCACTCTTTCACAGATTGGAGAGCCTCTGCCCATCTTTACTTCTGAGAGACTCTGACTCTCTAAGACATCCCTTTTATAGCTAATCATGTTACAGACCTGATGTCAATTAACTTAATTAGTTGCTAGATGTTCTCCCAGCTGAATCTTTTCAAAATGTCTTGTTTTTCAGCCCTTTGTTGCCCCCATGCCAACTTTTTTGAGACCTGTAGCAGGCATCAAATTTGAAATGAGCTCATTTAGTGGATAAAAGTGTACAATTTATCAGTTAAACATTTATGTCCAATTGTGAATAAAATATTGGCTCATGTGATTTGAAAGTCTTAGTTTTCATTTTATTCAAATTTAAAAAAACATCTCATCATTTCCGGAATTCGGGTTGTATGAAAGTCTCCATAAAACATGGAAAGCTGGCCGATATCAGATGTATAAGTGTTTGTGTAGAGTTTTGTATGCTGGTGTGTGTGGTAATGGTCATGAAACACTGCGTCTGTGTGTCTTACTGTATGTGTGTTTTGTGCAGGAGAGGAAGAAGAGGGGTGAGAGTAATAACCAGCTCTTTCTGGCTGATGTCTATGCGTATCAGGGCAAGTTCCACGAGGCCGCTAAACTCTACAGGAAAACCGGCCATGACAGCCGAGCGCTCAGCATGTACACAGACCTGCGCATGTTTGAGTACGCTAAGGTGTGTGTGTGCATGTGTGTATGTGTGTGAGAGAGAGAGAGAGAGAGAGAGAGAGAGAGAGTGTGTGTGTGTGTGTGAGAGAGAGAGAGAGAGTGTGTGTGTGTGTGTGTGTGTGTGAGAGAGAGAGAGAGAGTGTGTGTGTGTCTCTGTATGTGTGTGTGTAAGCGAGTATGCGTGTGTTTGTGTGTGTGTGAGCGAGTATGCGTATGTTTTTGTGTGTGTGAGAGAGTATACGTGTGTTTGTGTGTGTGTGTGTGTGTGTGTGTGTGTGTGTGTGTGTGTGTGTGTGTGTGTGTGTGTGTGTGTGTGTGTGTGTGTGTGTGTGTGTGTGTGTGTGTGTGTGTGTGTGTGTGTGTGTGTGTGTGTGTGTGTGTGTGTGAGAGAGCATGCGTATGTTTGTGTGTGTGAGAGAGAATGCTTGTGTGTGTCTTTGTGTGTGTTTGATGTCTTCTTCATGATGTTTTAGTATAAAGAGGTATATTTAAGTCACTGTATGAGTTGTGTTTATGTATTTTTCAATACATTTAAATTGCAAGTCCACACATATTGACTTCACCCAGCCTAAGCTGTGGGAGCACACCGACCCGGTTTACATTAGCTATCTGTAACTACTGCACACGTGATCAGTGTGCTATGTTGTGTTTGTGTTGAAGGACTTCCTGGGCTCCGCAGATCCCAAAGACACTAAACTGCTGATGAAGAAGCAAGCAGACTGGGCCAAGAACAGCAAGGAGCCTCGAGCGGCTGCGGACATGTACCTGACTGCAGGAGAACACATGAAAGCCATCGAGATCATCGGAGAACACGGCTGGATGGACATGTGAGCCACACACACACATACATGCATGCTGCTGTCATATGATAGACACACTCACACACACTCAGGGCTTTATTGATTGTAGATATTACAGTAAACGGTGGTTTATTCCAGTGGTTTTAAACTGAAACGATCACAGCAGCATGTTGATGATATGGCCTGATGGTTATCTTCCACAGATGTTTTGAGTCATGGTCACATATGGAAGGCCTGCGTCATGTCCTGATCTCCTGTTCCCTAACGATAAATATATAGATGGACAAGAAAATCTGCTTAACAAGATGCTAATATGCACATACAGACAGCACAATGACTGACATAAATCATCGTCCTCGCTCTCTCTCTCTCTCTCTCTCTCTCTCTCTCTCTCTCTCTCTCTCTCTCTCTCTCTCTCTCTCTCTCTCTCTCTCTCTCTGTAGGTTGATAGATTTGGCCCGTAAGCTGGATAAAGCAGAGAGGGAGCCGCTGTCCAGATGTGCCATGTTCTTTAAGAAGTTCAATCATCAGGGTTATGCTGCTGAGGTTTATAATAAAATGGGCGATCTGAAGGCGCTGGTGCTGCTTCATGTGGACACTAGACACTGGGATGAGGTACGAGTGTGTGTGGAAAGAAGCGTATAAATCACACACAATTAAGTGTTTTGAGAATGTAAAGGTGCCTGTAGTTGTGTGTGAGGGTAGGTTTAGGTGTAGGGTTAGAGTAAGAGGATAGAAAATACAGTACAGTATATTTATATAAATAAATCGGGCACAGCCACACTTGATGAAATTATGGCTCTTTTGCCTTTAATGATCAGCGGTTGATGGCAGGGCTGTTGCTCAGATCTTCAGCAGATGCAAAGACACTAATTGAGACGCTGCCATACATGAGACTGTTTGCTGAACATTGACAGAACGGATGTATAATGGACTTTGTGTTTCAGGCGTTCTCTTTAGTGGAGAAACACTCTCAGTTCAGAGACGACGTCTATGTGCCGTACGCCCAGTGGCTGGCCGAGCATGACCGCTTCGAGGAGGCCCAGAGAGGTCAGTCAAACACACCCTTCAGGTGCAGCGTGTGTGTGTGTCTGTGTGGGAGAGAGAGCAAGAGAGAGAGAGAAAGAGTGTGAGTGTGTGTGTGTGTGTGTGTGAGAGAGAGAGTGTGAGAGTTGTGGTGTGTGTGTGTGTGTGAGAGGGAGAGAGAGAGAGTGAGAGTGTGTGAGAGTGAGTGTGTGTGTGTGTGTGTGTGTGTGAGAGAGAGAGAGAGAGTGTGAGTGTGTGTGTGTGTGTGTGTGTGTGAGAGAGAGAGAGAGAGAGAGAGAGAGAGAGAGAGTGAGAGTGTGTGTGAGAGAGATGTGTGTGTGTGTGTGTGTGTGTGTGAGAGAG
>JAPDDN010000620.1:47500-84148 GCA_027422405.1 Ptychobarbus kaznakovi
AATCTCGTCTTTTAATATCTGCGTTTTAATGCATTACTATGCAAAAGTATGAAAAGCTTGGTTTTGGCCTCCAGGTGGTCGTTCCTAGAAGAGTGTGACGATAGTGCATTTAGGTCAAATGTGAAGCAGATTGAAGTATTGTTGACCGCACAAACTACCAAAAATCGTGACACTGATCATAAATCAGCTCTGTCTATATGTGCTGCTTCATATCTTTCCAGTAGTTCACACACCAGACATGGATGAGATCATCTTCAGACTCAGAAACCGTGTTGTGTTGTATCACTTCAGTAGAGTGTTTCTGGAGAATGTCAGCCAGTATCTCAGACGCAGTAACGAGTTCAGATCTGCTGTGTGTTCAGAGGTGCTGCCGCTGGTGGAGTTCTATCTGGAGGACGATATCTCAGACGAGGAGGCCGTGTCTCTCATCGACCTGGAAGTGCCTCGTGTGGAGAGAAACAGCGGCGGGAAGGAGATGAGCAGCGGCGGTAATCTCTCATTCACATTCACACGCGGAGGAAATACTTGGGAGATCGGGTCTAATTCTGATACGCTTCTGTGCACATAACACTTGACAAATGCATAAAGAAAAGCAAGTCGACATACAAAGTCATTAATGTGAATCTGAATAATGGTCTTAAAGAGTTCAACTCTTTGCTGGAAAGCCATGTTGTCTAGTTTGGATCACTGTGTCTTGTGCTGAGTTTGCATGCAATCACTTCTATTAAACCAGCTGCTTCAGGTCTCTGTAGCTTACTGTATACATACTGATCTCACCATCTCTCACAATTAGTGTAGTGAGACTGTATAGCAATCATGGTATTATATGCGTATACTTTATGTTCAAGGTTCAAGGTTTCTTTATTTGTCACATAAAAAATTATACAGTGTATAATCAGAAGTGAAATGTAGTGAAATCAGGTCCGCTCAGTGGACGGTGCAAAAGAATAAAAAATAAAAATTATATAAAAGTAACACAACACAAGAGCATATTTATGGTAAAAAAAGAGAAATAAGAGTAAAATGTGCAATGGAATAAAAAGTGCAAAAACAATAAGACGTGCAAAAAACAGTACACTGGGGCTTAATAAATAGTAATGTGAACAAGAGGGATGTGCAAACGGGTTGTGCAGGGAATGTACACATAGTAGCAATACGGGTGATGAGAATATGGATGTTTTACAGTTAACAATCTTGTAAGTGTTTATGAGACTGGGTTTGTGTTAAGGAGCCTGATGGCCTGAGGGAAGAAGCTCCTCCTCAGTCTCTCAGTTTTTGCCATCATGCTCCTGAAGCGCTTGCCAGATGGCAGTAAACAGAAATGATGGTAGCCGGGGTGGTTTGAGTCCTTGATTATTTTAGCAGCTCTGCTTTTACAGCGTTTGAAGTAGATGTCCTGCAGAGAGGGGAGAGCAGACCCTGAGATGCGCTCAGCCAAGCGCACAACTCTCTGTAGAGCTTTGCAGTCCTGGTTCGAGGAATTACCATACCACACTGAGATGCACTGAGTCAGTACGCTTTCTATGGCCCCTGAATAGAAAGTTTTCAGGATAACTGGTGAGACCCTGAATTTCCTCAGCTGTCGCAGATGGTACAGTCTTTGCCTGGCTTTCTTGACCTGTGTGTGGATGTGTGCAGTCCATGTCAGGTCCTCGGAGATGTTTACACCGAGGTACTTGAAGCTACTCACCCTCTCCACAGGGGTCCCACTGATCATAAGAGGAGTGTAGGGCCGCTGCTGTCTCTTCCTGAAGTCTACAATCAACTATTTAGTTTTGCTCACGTTCAGAGAGAGACAGTTGTCCTGGCACCATGATGTAAGTCTCTCTACCTCATCCAAGTATGCGGCCTCGTCATCGTTGTTAATGAGGCCCAGAACCACAGTATCATCCGCAAATTTAACAATGGAAGTGGAGCTGTGAGAGGACACGCAGTCGTGGGTGTAGAGAGAGTAGAGCAGGGGACTCAGGACACAGCCCTGTGGGGCTCCTTTAGAGCGATTATATGAACTGGTTGTTTAGCATTTAAAATGATCTGTGGCAGACATTTATAAGTATCAGGGCAACACAATTCAATAAACGATATGTAAGTGTATATAAGTGATTTAGTAGAGAAAATATGTTTGCTATATTTATCCGAAAATGGTTTCCATGAAAACAGTTTCTTTGTTACTTTATTAATCAGCTGTTTTGAACGAATCGAGTGAATGAATGACTTAACGATGCTTGCTGACACCTACTGGCACTTTAGTCTCATTTTTAAAAGTATTATTCTATTTGTCTATGATTTCATATTTCTGCGTTCTAAATTTTATATTTAAAACATTAACCACATAGGCCCTAATAATACTTGTGCAGTTTGTAATTTCAAATTATAATTAAATATACTTGTCTCTTTAAAAAAAAAATAAGACACTTCGCAAAATTCAACCGTTCAACATAGCTTGTATTTTATTTGAAGTATTTCTCGTGTATTCTGATACATACATTAATGTGTCTGGTGTGTGTGTGTCTGTGTCTGTGTCTGTGTGTGTGTGTGTGTGTGTGTGTGTGTGTGTGTGTGTGTGTGTGTGTGTGTGTGTGTGTGTGTGTGTGTGTGTGTGTGTGTGTGTGTGTGTGTGTGTGTGTGTGTGTGTGTGTGTGTGTGTGTGTGTGTGTGTGTGTGTGTGTGTGTGTGTGTGTGTGTGTGTGTGTGTGTGTGTGTTGTGTGTGTATGTCTCTGTCTCTGTGTGTGTGTGTGGGTGTTGTGTGTGTATGTCTCTGCCTCTGTGTGTCTCTGTGTGTGTGTGTGGGGGTGTTGTGTGTGTCTGTGTCTGTGTGTGTGTGTGTGTGTCTCTGCGTGTGTGTGTGTGTCTCTGCGTGTGTGTGTGTGTGTGTGTGTGTGTGTGTGTGTGTGTGTGTGTGTGTGTGTGTGTGTGTGTGTGTGTGTGTGTGTGTGTGTGTGTGTGTGTGTGTGTGTGTGTGTGTGTGTGTGTGTGTGTGTGTGTGTGTGTGTGTGTGTGTGTGTGTGTGTGTGTGTTAGAATCCCAGTGTCTGAGGCTGGATGATGGGACTGAAGACCCAGATGACGACCCGTTCACAGCCAAACTCAGCTTTGAGGTGAGAGGGTTTCCTGGTCACTGAAGTGCTGTGTGAGATGTGTGTGTGTGAGTGTGTTGTGCTGGTGTTCACAGCAGGGCGGCCGTGCATTCGTGCCGGTGCGGGTGAATCGTGCCGTGCTCAGGTCCATGTCCAGACGAGATGTTCTGATCAAGCGCTGGCCCAGACCCCTCAGCTGGCAGTACTACCGCTCTCTGCTGCCGGACGTCAGCATCACCATGTGCCCCTCCTGCTTCCAGGTAAACACGCTCGGATCCCGCGCTCGGCTCTCTCTGCTGCTGGTGTCTGACTGGACTGTGCTGTGTGTCTCACAGATGTTTCACAGCGAGGACTACGAGCTGCTGGTTCTTCAGCACAACTGCTGTCCGTACTGCCGCAGACCCATCGATGAGCCCAGCTAGCGCCAGACCATCACTTCACCTGTGTGTCAGTAGGATCAGATAGAAACGCATCAGTAAATGCTAGCTCAGCGCCGCGCTCTGATAGGATCAGCCGGATCAGCTGCTAAAGCTGATTACAGACATACATGCGCCTTATCACACGCGCGCACACACACACACACACACACACACACACACACACACACACACACACACACACACACACACACACACACACACACACACACACACACACACACACACACACACTCGCGTGTGCACACACACACACACACACACACTCGCGCGTGCACACACACACACACACACACACACACACACACACACACACACTCGCGCGTGCACACACACACACACTCGCGCGTGCACACACACACACACACTAGCGCGTGCACACACACACACACTCGCGCGTGCACACACACACACACACACTCGCGCGTGCACACACACACACACACTCGCGCGTGCACACACACACACTCGCGCGTGCACACACACACACACACACACTCGCGCGTGCACACACACACACACACACACACACACACACACACGGCTCGATCCACTTCAACACGTTTGCTTGGATTCAGACAATATAAATAAAGAGTAATATTTACATCCCTAGCATGTATTGTTGTATTGTTTTGCTGTCAAGTAGAGCTGAAGTGTTTGTGTTGATTGCTTCATGTAAGTGTGAGTGGTTTTTACGAGACTATTCACAAGCTGTTTTAATTATGGTATAAATACTTGGAAATAATATTTAACTTGTTCAAGTCCATCCATTGCATGTAAGCCACCCAATAATCTCAATAAGCGTTGTGCTTTTTTATTATAACACAAAGTCTCATCCTTCTGTACATTTTAAGATCAGATACAAACAATAAATGTGTTTTGTTTTATTTGTAGTGAGGTAACTATTCGCCTCAAGCGGAATGTGAATCAATGATATTTTCCTCTTTAATATTTGCAGCACGAAATAAACATGAATAAATATTTTAATGCATACAATTTGTACAAAGGAATGTCTCATGAAATTGATCCATTAGAGTTTCAAAAACATAATTGTGTCTTTATTCTTACAATAGTATGGCGTTAATCTTATTTAGTTATTTTTCAGCGTGACACTAAAATGCTGCTGTAGGGTATTTGTACTGCATGCAAACACAATCTTGGCACAGCGGACCAAAGAACAAAACAAAACAAATAAATAAAAATAAAATAGTATGATCCTGACTCCCCATATCTCCTCATTGGACGCCTTTAGAGAGAAATGCATCTTTACGGATTACATAGGCTAATGAAAGAGTTTTTGATTTGAATTATTTCGTTGTAAAGTAAGGTTTTGTACCTCAGTAAAGATAGTTTGCAGTTCGATATTCAGATTTATTTAGGCTATAAATACGCAGTGCGCTGTCATAGAAATGCAAATAATACTGAATTACATTCTCCATGATTTGTGAATTCATATGACAGTGTCCACCGGGCCGAAATCAGTTTTTTTTTCGTAGGGACCCTTCGTTTTAAAATGGTTATAGCTCCAAAAATTGGACACTTGGAAGACTGAAACCAGCGTCATCTTCTCCAGCTTGATCTGTGAATTTTTTCACAGAAAAGCTTTTGTCCACAGACCCCTTGGTCCGCTATAAGGAAAGTGAAAGAGGCGTTATTCATGTTTAAACGTCTACTGCCAATAAACTCGCAGACGGCTGGAATAAAAAAATATTGTTTTAGCTCGAGTTCGATTTGTGAAAACTTTCACAATCGCATTTTATCGCGTGGCAGTGTTTCTCTTTGCTCTGGCCCCTTTTCTTATATAACAATGTGACATGGCGCTGTTGAATAACGGGCCATAATGCTAAAAATATATAGTCTATATATATTTGTTTTAGCCAGAAACATATATGACATATATGTTAAATATGTTGCAAACAAAGAAGCTCAATGACAAATATTTTGTTAATAAAATAAATTTAGTTTCAACCTTTACATACCGAAGTATATTTCTAAATGGGTTTTTCAGGGGCAAGAAAATGCATTTTGTTGGACTGTCAAATGCTTTTAAAAATATATATTTCTGTATTTAAAATACATTTTCAAAAATATACAAAAAATAAATGGCCCAAGACGTATTGGTAGAAAATATATTTAAGTAATTTGTTTTTATTTATTAAAAAAATATATTAATTAGATATTATATATTTATTAGTATATATTTGATATATGTTTTATTTACCTAAATATAGGTAAATATATGTTATTTAGGGAAATGTAGCAATTGTTTTTTTTACATGTTTTTTAAAATGTATTTAAAATGTACAAATATATTTTCAAAGATATGCAAATTTGGGTCAGCTGACCCTTCTCTGAGTCATGAACATCACTATTCTGATCTGTGAAAACTTTCACAGTTCAGTACGGGTCAGCTGACCCTCTCCTGAGTCACTAACATTACTATTCTGATCTGTGAAATGTATTTATCATGTCAAGTATTTGATGAGTTCCTGCTCAAGACTGTTTGTTTTCTTTATTTTACAAAAGCAAAACGTTTTGTTGATATTGTGAGTGCACACAATGCTTCGAATGATGTTGACTCTTACGTTTAGGAAGAAAAATATTGGCGTATTTTAATTTTCCACTCTTATTAAGAAATCGCAAGCGCATCCATGTCCTTCAACGCGGCTTCAGCTTCCACTTTTAGCACAAATTATTTGATATGTATCACATTTTTTTATTTAGATTGTGAAATGCGTGGTTTTTTATGTCTCAAATCGTGTTTATTTGAGAAGGCTAAACTGAACTCACTGTCTGGCGCTACCTGCTTGGTATTTAAAAACAAAAACTTGAATTTAACAAACACAAAGTGTTCCAATCATGTTTCTAAATGAACTTAAAGAAACTAAACGAAACGGCTGCAACTGCAGCTGTGTAATGGGAGGAGAAAGAGAGAGAGAGAGACTGAGCAACCATACTCTGAGTATAGAGACGGGCAGATATCGACAGCACTGGCTGCCCAAAGAGAGCCGTATCTGCCCGTACTGTACCCATGGAGAAGTGGAGACCAAGCAACACTTCCTCACCACCTGCACCAACTATCAACACATTAGAGACACATTTTATCCCACATTTTAAACACTTTGCCCTGACTTCAAAATGTTAAACAATAAAAAAACAACTCCAATATTTATGGACGGAGAGAGAGAGAGAGAGAGAGAGAGACGGAGACAGAGAGAGAGAGAGAGAGAGAGAGAGAGAGATGGAGACAGAGAGAGAGAGACAGAGAGAGTGAGAGATGGAGAGAGAGAGAGAGACAAGACAGGCTCAGGTCGGACTCGGGCGGAGAATTCTGATAAGCTGCCGGCCCCCGTGCAGGGCTCTATATTCGTTCCCTTGTTTCAATTAAAAGTTTCACCTCGTCCCGGCGGGCCCCCGATCTGCCCGGGCCCTTATGCACCTGCATACCCAGACGATATGTGGGTGCTGTAAAGCTCAGGTGTTGCACGAGGTCATCGGGACATAGCTTGTGAGATGCTAGAAACATCAACATGCCAACCATAAGCACTAGAAAGACCACAGAAATCCAGTCTGTGTCAGAGTATGCGTCTCCATCTTATTTTGGTGACATATTTGTACAAAGAAACGAGCTAAACCTGACAAAACCTCCTTTTGGGGGTGTCCACATTTATGAAACCAGTAAATAGATTTTCAAGTGTTATAATGTTGAAGTGTGTGGCTGGCCTTCATCAGAGCAGCTGTCTAGGGTTCAGTACTGGATAAAGACCCAAGAAACACCAACAAACGTGCAAATGTTGGGAAACAGAACATTGACCCAAGGACCAAGCTTTTGGTTTTTGTTGGGAGTTTGTGAATTGGCCCTTATAGAGACATATTCATTAAAGTGCCCCTATTATGAGTAATTAAAGGTTCATATTTTGGTTTTGGGAGTACAGGTTGATGCACATGCAAGGTCAAAAACACTTTCTTTGTCTTATAATATGCATGCACCTTACTTGCTCAACGACTCCAAAACGATTGATTTTTCCAAACCCCTACTCTCTGTGACGCTAATCTGCTCTGATTGGTCGATTGCATTTAAAGCAGTGTTTGTGGGCTTTTACCGCTCCACCTAGTGGCAAAGAATGAATCTGCATTTTCATTCAGACCAACAAGTGTGCAGACAATATGCTAATGTTTGATGTTTACGTCAAACAGGGATTGGTTTTAAAAACGACTCGTTTTTCAATGATTCAGAGTCGACTCTTTCTTCTGAGAGACGATAACTTTACACACGGTGCACTCTCAGATTTAAAGCTTTGCCGGATGTTTTCATTCACTTAGAGCTGTGCATGAAAGGTAATTTTCATGAAAGGGGTCTTTAAATGCCGTTGTCCTACAGCCGTTTAACCTTGTGGATTATCAGGCCTCTCTGACCCCAATCTGCCTGTAGCTCCATTCCTCCAAATTGCAGCACCTCGCTGTAATCTCTCATCTGCGCTTAATCTGGGCATATAAGAGAGGTGCTCGCATCTTCTGATGAGAAGCTTTACTCTCTTTTGCTCGTCTATCTGCTTTCTCCATTGTAAACCAATCATGAATGGAACGGAAGGTCCGAACTTCTACGTGCCCATGTCTAACAAGACGGGTTTGGTGTGCAGCCCGTTTGAGGAGCCGCAGTATTACCTGGCCGAGCCGTGGAAGTACTCTCTGCTGGCAGCGTACATGCTTTTCCTCATCAGCACCGCCTTCCCCGTCAACTCCCTCACGCTCTACGTCACCGTGCAGCACAAGAAGCTGCGCACGCCGCTCAACTTTATCCTGCTCAATCTGGCCGTGGCCGACCTGTTCATGGTGGTGGGGGGCTTCACCGTCACGCTCTACACCGCCCTCCACGGCTACTTCGTCCTGGGGGTCACCGGCTGCAACATTGAAGGCTTCTTCGCCACGCTGGGCGGTGAGTGCGTATCTCTGCAGACAAACACCGCTGCATTCATCAGAGAGCTATCAGAAGCAAAGTGGGGGGTTTAATGTGGTGGTGTACAATTTGGGTGATTCTCACATTTCACTCAGTGTTATTTTCATGACACTTTTGTTTCACATGTTTCATGCAAATCTTAATGTCTTATCTGTAAGTGTTTTTATTTATCATTCCTTTATTTATTTGGTAACACTTTATTCTGATAGTCCACTATAGACACTCTACTAACAGTAAATACATGTCAACTAGCAGTCATTAGTAGACTTAATATCTTCTAACACTTTATTTTGATGAGTCCACAACATACTGACTATCAGAAACTTTACAAGTATATATCAATGTATTCTACTAACCCTAAACCTACTCTACTGAGAGCTAGTAGACATGTAGTTACTTATAGTTAGTAGACTGTATAAAGTGGACTATCAGAATAAAGTGTAACCATTTATTTGTGTAATTATCACTGTTCTCTAACTATAATAGGTGTATTGATGTATTACAGTCAAATGTATAGTAACACAAATTTTAAGTTCGATTTTTTTGTTAGGCATTGAAATGTTAAATATGTATATATAGTTGTTTTTGAAAACGAATTATACACGTAGGTACCCTAGTAAAAAAACTATATAAATAAAAACATTTATTTCATACTAAGTATAGTTAAAATCTATTAATATATTTACTTACAGATAACTCAAAACTTACTGATATAAAATGATTGACTAAAATGTATTTTTATTATATATACGTATACATTTCTTAAGTCTAAAATGTGTTTTAGTGTCACTTTTAATGAGGATTGTATGATCTTTCAATAACATCAGTCTTTAAATGCTAAATATTTAAAGTGTACTTACAATAGTTCCACTTTAACACAATCAGATATACTGAGCATATATTGAATTGTACTTCAGCACTATGTCTGCATAATTAAAGTGCATTAAGTACAAAACTTTGTTTCAATTTAGCATATAAGTATACCAGTTTAGCATACTAAAATTACAACTACAGGGCATTTTATTAAGTACATATATATGCATTTGTAATATACTTAGCATGAAATAAATATTTCATATAAAGTATATTTTTCACTAGGGTAGTAATTGCTGTACTGTCTTTGGAGTTAGGATTAAAATCATTGTTTTACACTGTTTTTACAGTAAAAGTAATGTAAATTAACCATCCAAATGGAGTAATTTTTATGACTTTTATGAGAGATTATGACCTTACATCGTTTTTTTTATTTAATTTTTTCGTACATATCCCAGTTTTATCCTGGATTAATCTAATCTCACAGGAACAAATACTCTCTATGCCATGCTGAGGGGATTGACTGCCAGCTCGGCTGTGACACACACTCAAATAACCACTCAACGGTTTTAGCTGCTGGAGTCAGCAATCCCCTATTAGGTTTGCACCATCAGAGCTGACAGTATTCCCTATGGCCACTCCCTAAGCTTTACACCCTATGCAAGGAAAGTCCCGGCTTTTACACCTTCCTCCCTCCCTTACCGGGTGTGCTCAAAGGTCTGGTAACGTTAGCCTTCTTTACTAGATGATGCCTTTAAGGGAATACTGGCACAGGGAAGCAAGTTAGTTGCCTTGCCTGTCCCTATACTTAGGGAGATCTGGTTCAAACCTTAGCTCAAGGCAACTTCCCAAGGCTTTTACAGAAATCCTAACAACTCAGAACTGCTATCACAGAAGAGCTCTATGGAGTAGTAGAACCACTCTCTAAAGTGAGAAGGCCCAACTACCTTCCACATTTAGGAAAGCTTCCAAGGAGGCTTACAGAAAGCCTAACAACTCAGAATTGCTAGTTAAGTGCAGCTCTGGGGGGTGAAAGCCTTAAAAGGACAACTCTCTATAGTGAGTGGTGGCTTAGGAATCCTCTAGAATTAAAGGCAGTGACCAAGGAGAATTACATAGAGCCTTAAAACTTGGTACTTCTGCCTACTCGAGCTGGAAGGACCAAGGCCTCAACATCACAACTCTCCAAAGCAAGAGGAGAGGCCCACATATGCCCTAAGCTAAAGATAGCTATCAAGGAGGCTCACAGAGAGCATAACAACTTGGCACTACTGCCTGGGTCAGGTTAATGGATGCAGGCCTCTGCATAATGACTTTCTCAAGTGAGAGGAGTTCTAACTACGCCCTACACTTGGGACAACTTTCCAAGGAGGCTTACAGACTCAATCCCAGTGGTGCTCTAGAAAGCTGAAGCCTCGGCAGGATGACTCTATATAGCGAGGGGAAGCCTAACAACATTCTACTTCAAAGGCAGCCAAGGAGTCAGTACTTAGCAGAGAGTCAGCATCCTTGCCCCTAGCAGAGCTCAAGTGGATGGAAGCCTAACATAACTACAGTCTCAAGCGAGAGGCACCCTAGCTACATCCTACGCCTGTTAAGGGGGCATCATAGAGGACCTAGGTGGAGCTCAGGCAAGTGGAACTTAACAGTAGTGAAAGGAGGCTTAACAAATGACTCTAAAGTGAAAGGAGGCATAGCTACAAATCCGATGGTCAGGGCAGCTTTCCAAGGAGGCTCACAGAGAGCCATACAAAACTCAATACTGCTATCAAGGCATAGCTCTAGAGAGTGGTGGCCTCAACATGATGGCCCTCTTAAGCAAGAGAAGGTGTATCTATCCTCGACCCTAAAGACGGCTTTTCAAGGAGGGCTTACGGGGAGCTACTCACACTTGATTCTGCTGTCTAGACTTGGCAACAAAGGGAGCCACCTGCCTAGTAGATCCCAACATCTGGGGAGGCAACTCAACCTCAAACAACTGACTAGCCTGATAAAATATGAGAAGGGACACCATCTTAGCTGGTGACATCCTTAATTCATGCATGACTTGGAAAGTTCTTGCACCTACAGTTTCAAGTACTGCATCTAATTCCCCAGAATTAAGGATCACGTATTATACAGTTATAATGTGTGTAACAGATGAGGTCTCAAAGGGAAAGAAATCCCATCCTATATATATATATACATAAGTTTATAGTAATTCTGCATTCAGACTGTAACAGGTTTATCATGACACCAAAACATTGAAACCAGAACCATACAGATTTCATAATCCCCAATACCACTGCAAAACTTGAATTACTAACCTCACAACTATTATATGTATAACCGACACATACATATACGCGATATTTACAATATATATAAATTGTCTTCAAATGTAAAATATCCTCTATACCCGGGTTCCTCAAATCTTACCCTGGAGGTCCAATCTGCTACAGAGTTTAGCTCCAACCCTGATCAAACTCACCTACCTGTGATTGTCTAATGATCTTGCAGACTCTGATTAGCATGCTCAGGTGTGTTTGATTAGGGTTAGAGCTAAACTCTGCAGGAATGGTCCAGATTTGAGAACCGCTGCTCTATACCATCTCTAAAGTGGACTAAGAGGAGACCAAGTTTGGAGCTGAAGTGATGGAGAGCTTCTCTGTGTTTGTCAGGTGAGATCGCGCTGTGGTCTCTGGTGGTTTTGGCTGTCGAGCGTTATATTGTGGTGTGTAAGCCAATGACAACATTTCGTTTCGGAGAGAAGCACGCCATCGTGGGAGTGGGCTTCACCTGGGTCATGGCCCTCACCTGTTGCATGCCGCCCCTGCTGGGCTGGTCCAGGTACTCCATCACAGTCTTCAGCAAAACTCACAGCTTCATCCACTCATCTGTAGCTGATGTCCTGACCAGAGGTTTGTTGGTCATGTGACTGTGTGCAGGTATATTCCAGAAGGAATGCAGTGCTCCTGTGGAATAGATTACTACACTCCCAAACCTGAGATTAACAACACCTCGTTTGTCATCTACATGTTCATCCTGCACTTCTCCATCCCAATGCTCATCATCTTCTTCTGCTACAGTCGTCTTCTCTGCACTGTCCGTGCGGTAAGACACACGTATTTCTGTTTTCTCTAGAACACGAACCAGACAGTTTTGGTTAGCCGGCCACCTTTTTGGGTGAACTATCCCTTTAAATTAACAATATAATATATAACAAACAAGCACAGACTTTTTAAAGCAGTTACTACACAAAGGACACACAATCTACTTCCTGACATGCCAGGTTAATAACTTACCTCTATTAGTGATGAGCAGCTATATTGTCAACACAGCTGGACCACTGAACCAATCAGCATCCAGGACCGCGAACAGCACATATTGTGCTCATTGTTTTCTGTCATGTGTTTTCTGCCGTCAGGCCGCTGCTCAGCAGCAGGAGTCAGAGACGACCCAGAGGGCCGAGCGGGAAGTGACGCGTATGGTGATTGTCATGGTGATCGCATTCTTAGTGTGCTGGGTGCCGTATGCCAGCGTGGCCTGGTACATTTTTGCTAATCAGGGGACGGAGTTTGGTCCTGTAGTCATGACGATACCTGCTTTCTTTGCTAAGAGTGCAGCGCTTTACAACCCGGTCATCTACATCATACTCAACAGACAGGTGAGACAGTTCTAAATCATGTATTAAGTATACTAACTAAAAACAGTTCTGCTTTAAAACTGGGTTTGCTTCGTCCCAATTTGCCTACTTATACTATGTCCTAAAAGTATGTACTCTTTTAGTGAAGAAATAGTTTTGAGTATGTAGCAGAACAGTAGGCACGATTTGGGACATATTACTGTGTCTTTAAGGGATGCTCGGTTACTTGGTTACGAGCATCCTGTAACTGTTTAACCCTTTACCAGTCCCCCCTTTTTTGAAAACATAGTCTTGAAAGTGCATTTAAAGTTAAATTGTTTCAATTAATGAATGCTTTTGAATACAGATCTAAGGTTGATCTCTTTTTAAAGAAGACAATCAGCAGATTATTGAAAATTAAAGTACAAAAAATTAATACAAGTTTAAATTAACAATGTACTGTACTATTTTTATTTTGTGTAATATATTTTTTTTTTTACCAAATAGGTTTTAATCCAAATTTGGCATAAAATTAAAGCCATACATCTAAATAAGTTGTGTTCCAAATTTGAAGTTGATATAAAAAAATTAGGTTACTATGCAATTTTGTTTATGCGTTATACCACAAACAGCCACCGGGTGCCATCCAAACCCATTTTATTTTTTTAATGCATTTTTCTGTCTACAAATGTATACTTTTTTCCTCTCAGTGTTACTCCTATCACCAAACATGTAATCTTGAGACTCAGACCTTTCCGATGATATGTGTTTTGTCAAGATTATCAAAAGTTTTGATTCTATAAGACCGTAATACAGACCTCCCACTAAGGGGGAGGAGCCCACTAAAAGATTGTAAAGTACCATTTCTATGGTAACACAATGTCCGATTTCAAAACGGGTTTCACGGGATGAATTTTGAGGTTTTAAGCTTTCAAATTATATATAATATATGATGATTGCTAAAACATGTGATAGGATAAAAAAAATTGTGTCAAAGGTCAGCACTCCTGTTATGGTGTATATGTTTTGAGGTGCACTCTTGTCATAAATTAATCTATTACTGCTCCTACATAATTTTTAACAACAAACAGTGGTAAAATATCTATTTAGGAGTCTTGGACCTTTCCAGCGATATATAGTTTGTCATGATTAGATTAGGATTTAATGGTAATATATTTTAGTAAATTTAGGCGTCCCGTATACGGGACAGTGACAGCCTGTCAATCATCTCATCACAGTTAACATCATCCGCATTACGTTTAATTTGATTTCTTACCGTATTGTTGAGAAATAAAGAGGCACAGCGCGGGTCTTTCATGCCGAGAACTCTCTTCATATGTTTGCATAATGATGCATTTAAAAGTTAACGACCAAACGTATCATTATGAAAGTTCACAGTGTTGCCGCAGATTAAATATAACGTGGATAACATTAAATTATTTTTTTTTAATCAGGTCAGACATTGGTTATTTATCACTCAAATCCCTTTCTCTGTACGTCGGTCGCGCATATCCACCATGTTTGTAGTTTTTTGTAGTTTGTAGTTCTAACCGAATTCTCGTCCGCCGCGCAATATTATCCGTTAGAGTGTGCATCGATCTGCACTTCAAATTCTAACCGGACGTATTAGATAATCTTTGGGGTACTTTTTTAAACATACTATGATTTGGGACATACTAATACTATTTAGGACGGATAGTATACGAATTGGGACGCAGCAGTTGTGTGTAATTAAGCATCAAGTGCTCTTTCGTTCCTGAATGAATCAGTGTTTTTGAATAAAAGTGTTGAGTGAATAATTCAATGACTCACTCAGACATTATGAACAACCCTGAAGAGAAGGAGAGCAGACCGCACTGTGCCAGAATACAAACTTTTAAGAGGCTGAACTGATATAGTTTGTTATTAAAATCTAAAAGAGGGAACATTTGTGCTGTGGGTTATATCTCAATGTACCTCGCGAATGATCAAACGTCATATGACATCTAATAAGCTTGCAGGCTAATGGCTAATACACTGAATGGTTCAACTTCATAGCCTTATTATTTACCACGTGACCTAACAGTGTAGCTACAGCAGGCTACAACAGACGTCTGCTGTATATAATCCTGAATGTGTTTACATTGGTCCAGTTCAGGAACTGCATGTTCAATACGGTCTGCTGTGGAAAGAACCCGTTTGGTGAGGAGGAGACCAGCATGATGGCCTCCAGTAAGACTCAGTCCTCAGTGGTCTCATCCAGTCAAGTGGCTCCCGCCTGACCCGACAGCTGGACAAAACCACCCAGCAGCCTCCGACAGGCCAAATATGTCCATCTACTCGGCTTCCGCTCATCCAGCCGACAACTACATCTACTCACTTCTGTCCTTGAATCTTACACGTTTTGTAAACACTGGCCAACCAGACTCTATAGTTATAGTGTATGTATGTATGTACTGCATGTGTATTTACATGGAAAATACTTGATGTGTTTAGTAACTTGATGGCATCCCTATGGATTTATCCCAACAGCTGCATTGGTTCTGCCTGAGACTCCAGCTGTTAGATGAATATTTAACTATGGTCAGTTACGATTTTGTAAAGTTTTTGCCGGTTAACCTTTTTGAGTCCATGTGACATTTCTTTATAAAGTTTGATGTTGATAAGACGTGAGAGACTGAGTGCTGAAGCCAGAGGAGACCTCGGGAGATTCACCACACACCCGGCGAAACTGCGTTTAGATGTAAATGTCGTCTGTGAAAGAATTATGATTGAATATGTAAATGTGCAAAGACCTGAATTTGCCTGCAGATTACGAAATGTTGAGGCAATGCAGAAATAAAGGCTCATGTAAAACAAAGTCTTTACTAAAATGTGCATGGATGTGACAAAGACAACTGGAAACGTTTTACTAAAGTTTGTCTTTATTGATAAAAATTCCCTTTCTCCAAAAAAAATCAAAATTTCCAGCAGAATATCTACAAAAATTATGCATACGCTTTGGTTTGGACCCATTCAAGAAAGACCCAAACCCTTCAAATAATAATAATGAATACAAATGCAGCAGTCTCATTCAAGCCTATTATGTTTATCATATAGTAACTTGAAGTCCAAGGCCTCGTGGAATTAAAATGGACTGCCGTTGAACAGCACAGGCACAAATATCCCATCATAACACTATGAAATCATCATACGGCTATAAATATTGCTACGGAGAAGGTCTTGTATAATCCAGTGCATAATTGGCTCTCCCCGAGTGTGGGGTCAGTGCGTCACATGACCGCAGGGCATCAGGACCCCGGAGTCCACAATTAATTAAACAAAGTCAATAGTTGAATACTATAGCGATTGAAAACCAACAAACTCAACACATGAAGCGTTTCCCCCTCACTTCTTCACTCCATTATCCATGTTGATTCAGTAAACGTGGGACCGTTTTGATCAGATATGGACGTCAGGGCTTCTGTTCTTTGAGGTGACGGTCAGGGGAAGGGATGTTGGTTCAGGCCTCACTGCTGCACTTGTAGATGTTGTCTTCCATCAGCGCGATGACCTGCTCAAACTTGTGCTGCAGCTGAGTGCGTCGAGCCGTCGGGCTCGAGTCCAGCGCCATCACCACCTGAGACACACAGCAATATATACTTAGTTTATCTGTCTTTTTCAAAGGTATTCTGACATCAGTTATTAGTGGAGATGGGACTATGACCGGATTCGAACATACATGAGTCTCTGAGTCTGTTCACACTGCTTTCACTGAACATATTAATGCAACATTTTGTAACATTGGGCTGACATTAACAATTTTTTTCAAGATATCACTTTTATTAAGTAAATCAATCAATGTCATCAGAGGTGTGCAGACTGGGTTTGGGGCGTGGTCACTGTAGCAGACTGGTTTTGGGGCGTGGCTACTGTAGCAGACTGGGTTTGGGGCGTGGTCACTATAGCAGACTGGGTTTGGGGGTTGGCTACTGTAGCAGACTGGGTTTGGGGCCTGGTCACTGTAGCAGATTAGGTTTGGGGGTTGGCTACTGTAGCAGACTGGGTTTGGGCTTGGCTATTGTAGCAGACTGGGTTTGGGGCATGGTCATTGTAGCAGACTGGGTTTGGGGCATGGTCATTGTAGCAGACTGGGTTTAAGGCGTGGCTACTGTTGCAGCCTGGGTTTGGGGCGTGGTCACTGTAGCAGATTAGGTTTGGGGCATGGTCACTGTAGCAGACTGGGTTTTGGGCGTGGTCACTGTAGCAGACTGGGTTTGGGGCGTGGCTATTGTAGCAGACTGGGTTTGGTGCCTGGTCACTGTAGCAGACTGGGTTTGGGGCGTGGCTATTGTATCAGACTGGGTTTGGGGCGTGGCTATTGTAGCAGACTGGGTTTGGGGCGTGGTCACTGTAGCAGACTGGGTTTAAGGCGTGGCCACTGTAGCAGCCTGGGTTTGGGGCGTGGTCACTTTAGCAGACTGGGTTTGGGGTGTGGCTACTGTAGCAGACTGGGTTTGGGGCATGGTCACTGTAGCAGACTGGGTTTGGGGCGTGGCTATTTTAGCAGACTGGGTTTGGGGCGTGGTCACTGTAGCAGACTGGGTTTGGGGCGTGGTCACTGTAGCAGACTGGGTTTAAGGCGTGGCCACTGTAGCAGCCTGGGTTTGGGGCGTGGTCACTGTAGCAGACTGGGTTTGGGGTGTGGCTTCTGTAGCAGACTGGGTTTGGGGCGTGGCTATTGTAGCAGACTGGGTTTGGGGCGTGGCTATTGTAGCAGATTCATCGACTGACCGCTAGAGGCTGGCTCCAAAAGGGAGTCAATCCCACAAACCCACCATGTTAAAATTAGCCACTTAGTTTAGGGTGTGGCTAATGTAGCAGGTTGAGATTCAAACGTTTCTTCTTGACAGGCAGGATAGGCTCATGTTAGCTCTTCACTGTAAAGCCCCAGATAAAATTGTAAGATATTGTAAGGATAAAAGTAAACAAAAAGGTGTGAAGAGTGAAAAGAGAGAGAATCCAAACACAATCCAGTTCCTTCACACGCGTGCAGTGCTCTGCACATTCACAATAATCAGCATTGTTTTGCAAACCCCCATGTGATTGCACTTTCATGCCAAATGAGCCCTATTCAGAGCACAGCTGTCAGCAGAAATGAGCTCAATCACAGCTCAAGAATATACCTTCACATCGGTCTGGGGCATCTGCATCCTGCTGCTGGCATGCTCACACACACACTCACATGCTTACACACACACACACACACACACACACACGCGCGCACACACACACTCACTCACTCACGCTCACACACACACACACACACACACTCACTCACGCTCACACACACACTCACAAGCTTACACACACACTCAGACAAGCTCTCGCACACTCACACACATAGTTACACAAGCTCAGGCACACACTCACACACAGTTACACAAGCTCACGCACACACACACACACACACACACACACACACACACACACACACACACACACACACGCACACACACGCTCACACACGCTCACACACGCTCACACACACGCTCACACACTCTCACACACACGCTCACACACACTCACGCACACACACACTCATGCACACACACACACGCTTACACTCACACACACTCAGGACAGTACGCCACTGCAGGTGTGACGACAGATTGCAGCAGGAACGACTCACCTGATTGCGATATTTCTTGGCATACTTGTAGACTTCCATTACGGCCAGGTTAGTGTTGAACTCATTCCTGTATCTCTGCAGCAAAAAGCATTCAGAAATTATTTGTAAGTATACAAATGTATATATTTTAGATTTTTGCATTCTGGCATATTTCAAATGAATAATGCAGTGATTAGAATGAATTATTATGAACATGCACAGATACTATAAGTGTATCCAATCTTATATACAGTAGACTCACGTAAAGCGATATATGCTATACTACAAAGCAAATTTCAACGGTGTGATTGTTTGTATCATCTCGGCTCACCCGCGACTCCTCGGCCAGGTGAGCGTTCATCTCCTGCTCGCTCAGCGGTGCCATCTCTTGAATCTGCTTGTAGTAACACTGCACTCTCTTCTTATACTCCGGGATCTCTTTGGCATACAGCAGCTTATTGGTGGGAGAATCCTGCAATAAAGAAAGCAATCGATCAGATGCAGAACGTATACGACACTGTAGGATTTGCTCCACTGATTTCCTGTGTTTTGTTTGTGATCGGAGAGATTATATTGTGTCATTAATGATCGAGACTCTTTTAAGATCAGTCAGGGATTTATCCTCTGTATGCTTAACTTAGACTTAGACTTGGGTCTGTCTGGGCGGCAAGTTTCCTCCAACTTGATCGATCGGCCTCAATGTTTTTGGTTTCATCCCATGAAACACTGACGGCTTTCAGATCTTCAATATAGGTACGATGCTAAGATATTCATGGTTGTCCTTGTTTTCTCTTGTCGTGGGGTGGTTTCAACATGAGTGCGGTTCTTGCGTGTCTAGAAGGTGGTCGTCGAAGGATGTGACCAGTAAATCTTAGTCATTCGGTGACAACTTCTTCTTCAGTTCTACGATGAATCTCATCATTGCTAATATGGTCTCGGTACGACACACCCAGAATTCTTCACAGACATCGCTGCTGGAAGACATTAAGTCTTTGAGCAATTCTCGCAGACATCTTCCAAGTTTCCGCCACATAGATTACTGTTGGTACGACGATGCTGCTACATAGACGCACCTTGGTCTTGACGGAAATTGTTGTGGCTGTCCAAATGAGTTTGAGTCTTTGGAAGACTGCTAAAGCTTTGCCAATCCGGCATGTGAAGGCATGCTCAGCATCTCCATCACTCGTCAAAATGCTGCCCAAATAGGTGAACTTGTCCACTTCCTCAATTGGTTGTTGTCCAATATTTAGAGGGGCATGTTTAGTGGTATTTTTGGCGTATCCGACTCGCATAACCTTGGTTTTAATTGTACTTATGTGAAGTCCTATCTTGGCCGCCTCTTGTTCCAGTCTCTTTGTCATTTCTTGTATGGTCTTCCTTGTTGTTCCAAGTAGAACAAGGTTGTCAGCAAAATCAAGGTCCGTTAGCCGTTCGGATCTTCGCCATGGAATTCCAAATTCAGGGTGGCCCATAGCTTTTTGCATGACGAAGTCAACCACCATAAGGAACAGGAGGGGGGACAGAATACACCCCTGTTGTACACCAGTCTCGATGGTAAAGAAATTGGTGTTTCCAGTTTCAGTTCGCATGCAGCAGCAAGACGTTGCCAAAGCACTTGGGTATGCCGAAGTCACGAGCAATGCACCACAGCGATGCTCGGTGCACACTGTCAAACGCCTTGACAAAGTCGATAAAATCGATTGATATTCGTTGCTGAAATTCCAAATTCTGTTTGATGATGTTCCATAGAGTAAGGATTTGGTCATTGCAGGATTGACCACAACGAAATCCAGCTTGTTCTTCTCAGAGCTTTTTGTCAACTGCTTCTCTTAGGCCCCGTAGAAGGACGATGCAGAATACCTTTCCAGGAACGGATAGGAGCGTGATCCCTCTCCGGTTGTTACAATCAGCCAGATTTCCTTTCTTTGGGAGTTTGATGATGACTCCTCTTCGTCAATCCTCTAGGACTTCAGCTGTTGCCCAGCATATATTTAGGAAAGTGGTCAGTTGTTAGATGGGATGGCCACCATGTTTTAGTATTTCTGCTGAGATCATATCTAATCCTGGCGCTTCGTAATTCTTTAGTAGGTGGATCGCTATTACCGTCTCTGTTGTTGTGATTGCATCCAGATTCACAGCCAGATCCTTGTCAGGGGCGGGTGGGTTGAAGGCCAAAATCTCTGTTGACATTGATTGGTTGAGTATGTCCTTGAAGTGTCCAGCTGTCAGCAGTACCTTGCCGTTCTTATCTTTGATGGGAGCTCCTTGTCCCCTTCTTGTTTTTGTCAGGTCACGTACGATACGGTCTTCGTATCATTTCGATCTGCTGCTTCCTGCGCTTCATGGCCTCTTTGCTCTATCCAATCCCGTTGTCTTTTCGGTATCCTCAACTATCAGCAAATGCTGTATATACAAATGAAACCTGCTGCAATAATTTTTTTTTGGGTTCAGACTATATTACTTAATCCTTGGTTTAATCCTTGAGATGCGCTCACACTGCTCTGCAAATGTCTGCATGCGATATAATCCAATATAAATCTGTGTGATTGGGAGTTCAGCGTGAGGGTGAAAAGCTTCCGAATGCTGGGTTTGGTCAGATGAATTTGCAACGCTGACCACCAGATAGCTGCTTGGTTTAAAAGTGACTTCTGTGTGAGCTGTGCTTCATACTTGACCATACACAATGGACCTGTTTCTGCTCGCAAAGGTGACTACAACTTCAGACATGAATGGCAGAAGCTACTGTATGAGATAATCTGACCACAAAGGTCATTGCCTCATTCTCTCGCACCAGTGGCGAAGCTACGGGTGGGCCCGGGTGGGCAAAGGCCCACCCACTTTCAGCCGTGGCCCACCCAATGAGAAATTGGTACTTTTCCAAATTAATTATATTTATTAAATGATAATAATAGTTTCCTATAACGTCATATATTTACTTTAAAATATATTTAACGTGAGTTTTTATGGTCAATTACTGGCAGTTTATAAATTTTCCTTCACTAAATTTGTCAAAATGATGATTTGTCAGTTTCAGTTAGTCACTACATTTATGTTTACGAGATAAGAACATAGTAAAATGTGCACGTTTTAAAATAATAATCCGGACCGCCTACAAATGAAACCAGACCACCGGGAGATGGATTTCGATTGGAAATGTATGAGCGTGTTTAAAGCATCATATTAGGGACGGTACAGTGCTTGAACCGCTAAATAGATGTGTCCTTTGTAGAAAGAAACATAAAAGTTGTGCTATACATAGGCTACTCTTCTCCACAACAAACTGCATATTTGCTGCGCACATTTCTGAGGTATTCGTTTACTCTCCTTTGAACGTGAACTGACAGAGACCCTGATCATCTTCGAAGCTCCGTCGTCTCAGACTGTGACTCTCTGACTCGCGGGCGCGAGGACTGGAATTGAGAACCGCTGAGTTAGTAGCTCTAGCTATGTGTCCCGTATCTCTGTCGACTGAATGCCATTAATTATGAATTGATCAGTCTTTTGCACGCCAAAGTCAATTTCTACATATGAATATCACGCCAAATAAAAACAGAAATTTGTGCTATAAGCACCTTTATCATATAAGATCGGGTTAGCCTACAATAATTAATTAGGCTAGCTATTTTACAAATGGGAATACAACGACTTCACGGCAATGTTTTACACTCAAGCTAGGCTACCCGTAAAATTGATTGTGAAAAGTTCTTTAAAAGCATCTGGAATGCAATAAAGTAACTTTTAAAGTTAAATAGGCTAAATAATTCACATCAGACCAGCTGCAGCAAATCTTTAACATTTTAAGGTATTCAGAACAGATTAATACAATCTGAAAATATAAGCAGCTATACAATTATAGGCTTAACTTGTAGATTTTTAAGAAGTAGCCTAAGTTACGTGACTATTCACAAGCTGTTTTAAGTACGGTGTAAATGCTTGGCAATTATATTTAACATTTTCAAGTCCATTCATTGCACACAAGACACCCAATAATCGCAATAAGCTTTGTGTGCTTTTTATTATAACACAAAGTTTAACCTTTCTGTAAATTTGGAGATCGAATACAAACAATAAATGTGTTTTGCGTCTTTATTTGTAGTGAGGTAACTATTCGCTTCAGTTCAACCTGCATTTGGAATCAATTATATTATCCTCTTTAATATTTGCATCATGAAATAAACATGAATACATATTGAAAAAAAAAAATCAGAACAATTTATACAAACGAATGTCTTATGAAATCGATCAATTATAGAGTGTTAAAAAATATATAAGCCTACATGTTATTGCTGATTTTCGTGTTAAGAACTTTTTTTGTGAAGTGCAATATTCACATTAATTTTTTGAAGATAGTGGTTGCAATCAATGTATTTTAGCTACATTTAAACAAAGAAATTAGGTTGACTTTCAACATTTTCATTTATTTATTTAGGCTAAATATAGCTCAAATAAAGCGTTTCTTTATTTGAGAAACACTTTAAAAGTGCCCCGCCCCCCCTGCGTACCCTCGAAAGAAATACTGCAGGCGCCCCTGCATTAGGTAATGCATTAACTAACATTAACGATGAGAAATACACTTGTTACAGTATTAATGAATCTTTGTTAAGGCTAGTTAATAAAAATAGGCTACAACTTTTTGTTAGCTCAGGGACGAATGTTAATTAACAGATACATTTAAATTGTAATAATTATTAGTAAATGTTGAAATTAAAATTAATGTTAATTAATGCTTTAGAAGTGTTTTGCATTGAATATCTGTGCTGTATTTTCTGTTGGCAATTATGCAGTTCTTACACTTGCCCACCCGGTTTTATGTCGGCCCACCCACTTAAACATTTCTGGCCTCGCCCCTGTCTCGCACTGCTCATTTAAAGAGTTTACTTCACTTTATTCTGCTGATGTCACATTAAGAGACGCTCCATAGAAAGTGTGTGTGTGTGTGTGCTTACATTATGAGGACCAGATATCTCCACATGGATAGTAACACGAGTAGATTTTGACTATGTGGGGACATTCTTTGTTCCCATGAGGAAAGAAGCATATAAATCACACAGAATCAAGTGTTTTGACGTGCCTGTAGTTGTGTGTGGGGTAGCTTTAGGTGTAGGGTTAAAGAGGATAGAAAAAATACAGTTTGTACAGCAGAAAAAAACATTACACCTATGGAATGAACCCATAAAACATGGAAACCCAACATGTGTGTGTGTGTGTGTGTGTGTGTGTGTGTGTGTGTGTGTGTGTGTGTGTGTGTGTGTGTGTGTGTGTGTGTGTGTGTGTGTGTGTGTGTGTGTGTGTGTGTGTGTGTGTGTGTGTGTGTGTGTGTGTGTGTGTGTGTGTGTGTGTGTGTGTGTGTGTGTGTGTGTGTGTGTGTGTGTGTGTGTGTGTGTGTGTTGTGTGTGTGTGTGTGTGTGTGTGTGTGTGTGTGTGTGTGTGTGTGTGTGTGTGTGTGTGTGTGTGTTCTTACTTTGCCCAGCTGTAGGTCAGAGAGTGAGCAGGCATCGATGAAAGCCTGAGCGATGACAGACAGACACGCGTCCATGTGATCCGTCTTATCGATATCAAAGACAAACTGAGGGTTCTTCAGGATGTTGACCCAGAACCGCAGAGGCAAACTGCAGAGAGAACATCACAGTTAACACTCATCCACTGCTCCTGCTCTTTCTCCTTCAGGATCATTAGCTGGAGCTCGTATCATTCTCACTGTAGATCACTGTAGTCAAACCCCTTGAACCTCTGTAATGTGCTGCAGGGACTTGTTTCGTCCACAGGGATCTGAATGGGAGGTAAAAAGTACCTCTGCCTGACAAGTATTTGGTTGCAAGGACTTGAACAGTAAGCGACCTCAGTGATCAGCAATTAATTGACAGCGCCGGAGCAAGTTATTACATTTTCATGAAACATGAATCAACGGACTGTGCAGAATGACAAACGGCTCATGGTTCAGTGCATCCATACCAGTTGGTCTTCCAGATGTGTAACGTGTCAGGGTCGGTTATGCCACGCTTGTCCGCCTGTTCTTCTAGAAAGTCAAAGAAGTATTTGATAGCTAGCGGTGGTCTCTCTGGAGGAATGCTGAGGATGGCCTGAAACAGATCGTCCAGGAACTTCTGCAGGGTTCCCTGTTCAAGACAAACACATTCACATAATCAATCATCATTTGTCTTCATGATCTTTTCCCAACATCAACCGTAGCAGTGTGTTGATGCGTTCATGTTTGCGCTGTCATGATCATGTGGCCGGATTGAGCAAACGCTGGGTTCGGTGGTTGATGGAGTAGAGATTGTGTTATATCCAGCTGCATCTGGAGAGACGAGAGACTTGCACAAGAGTCTATCTGTAGACATGGGTCACTTCTGCACTAAATTAACCCTGTGTTCCTGCTTCTGCACTGAGACATAGCAGTGTACTGTATCTTTGTTTGACCTTTTTTATCCTTTATCATAATTTGATCTGTAACTGTTTCCATCAATATATTTTAATGTGCATTTTAGAATATCACATAAAAAAATTGCTGGATAGAAATGCCAAGATGAGCATACATTCTAAAAATGTGCATAAAAAACGTATGTGCACAATTGAGTACGATACATTTTTTTATCCGATAATATGGAAATTCCTGCATGCGCATCAAAAAAGTAATGTGACTTTGCGCAATGAGAGGGGATAACTTGACTAGCAGCGGACCGATCTCGTTCACAGCATCTATGTGTTGTTATGGTCGTACCGAAAAGCCTGAGCAAAGTCTGTCGTCAAGGTATTTCTGTATAATTGTCTTACACGACTTTATTCCCAAACAGCAGCAACCGCCTCCGATAGCATTGACAGCGTTTATTGTGTTTCGTCTGCTCAAGGTGCAAGTCATTTTTAATATATTAAAATAATTATATTCAGTGGCTTCTCCTAGTTTTCTTAGTGCCAGTTTACCGATTTTGTTCTCATTGGATGAAAACGGTGCTTTATTCGCCAATGTTTAATGCGATATTCCAGTTTTGTGCATAAGTTTTATTTGCATCTTTAGATGGAAACTTAGCTTGTGTCGTGTTGTTATATTCTGGAAACTTCTGTTTGCAGTGCAGTAAAGCTCATTCTGAGTGGACGTTACGGTTTCATCGAGTGCTGCGTGTGGACTTGAGAAGAGTCGTGAAAGTAACCTTTTCTCATTTCTTAACCCTCCGAGTCTTTAGGAGGACAGTAGGGTATTCTGCACTGATGCTTATTGTCATTGCTCTGGAATCTTGTGACTGTATCTGCACAGACAGCAGAGTCCAGCGTTACCTTCGTGGAGAGCAGGCGTGTCAGGTAGATCTCAGGTAACACCTTCTTCCTGTGACTGTGTCTGTGGGACTTCCTGTTCTCGTTCATCTCGTCGTGAGGCAGCACCTGCAGGCAAACCAGCCGTTACCAAGAAATCATCAATCCACCAACTCAGGGTGATCATGCATATCCACTGCTACAATCAGCGTAACACCATCTGACTTAAGTGACCTAAGCTGTAACTGCTCTTCTGCTCATGGTTCTGGGAAGTGCTTTTGCTGTAATTCCTCACATGCTATTTTCTAATTCAATCAGTGCTTTAGGCCAGTTATTAATTGTTTCCCATGAACACTGGTTGAGAGACCCAACTGATATCACCTTTCAGATCATTCTCTGTTGCTTTGCCAAAAAAAAAATTGATCAGGGAAATTACGTAACCTAAACTGAAGGCCAAACCCCACAATGCAAATGAGAGATGTGATTGGTTGGATTTTCTGTCATTTGGGTTTGAAGGGTCTGACAATCGGTCTTTGTGTAGAGAGTGTGTTTGACCAGAGAGATCAGACTAACTCCCATTACTGTATAAGACCCAGTGAAGAACGAGTCGTGACCATGATAAGATCTGCTTACAACAGCTAGTTTGAGCAATCAAGATCACTGATCAAATATGATTCTTGCTTATCAAATTCAAATTCAAAATTGCTTTATTGGCATGACTGTAAATTATACAATATGGCCAAAGCTTAGTATACATGTACAAAAAGATAAAATAATAATAATATAATAATTAAATGAACATCGCATTAATAGAATATTATAACATCTTATAAGTATTAAACTGTAACACATTAGAACGTGTGAACGTTTGATACCACAGTCTTTAACTTACATAGAAACATACATACATACATACATACATACTAAGGATCACTGTGGTGGACAATAGGGTAACACACATGCAGGTCAGGTCAAACACAATACACATTCACCTGCTGTTTCTCAGGCTGTGACACACACACACAGTCACGCACGCACGCACGCACACACACACACACACACACACACACACACACACACACACACACACTCACCTACTGTCTCTCAGGCTGTGGCACACACACACAGTCACACACACACACACACACACACACACACACAGAAGCACGCACACACACACACACACACACAGACGCACACACACACTCACCTACTGTTTCTCAGGCTGTGGCACATCCACACGTATCTCGCAGCAAGTGCTGCTGTCTGTCCCTCTCCTAATAATATCTTTATTTGTTCTGTTTCACTAATGGCTGTAAAGTTCTTTATGAAGTTGGTGAGTTTGTTGAAGTAGAGGTGTCTTATGGATCTGTATTTATGACAGTGAAGGAGAAAGTGCGTCTCTGTCTCGATCTCTCCTGTCTCACAGTGAACACACACTCTTTGCTCTCTGGGTAACCAGCTCTTTCTGTGTCTGCCCGTCTCGATGGCTAGTCTGTGTTCACTGAGCCTGTACTTGGTCAGGATCCGTCTCTGCTTTGTGTCTCTGACACTCTGGAGATAATCTTCCAATTCATAATTAGATTTTAGAGTTCGATAGAATTGTAATTTGCTTTGTGTTTTAGTTTCTTGATCCCAATGTTCCAGATATGTATTTTTAGATTGTTTGATAATTTGGTTTATTTTGATGTTTAGGTGAGAAGCAGTTCTGGTCTGAGACTGGTTAGTGTTAGTAGAGTTAGTAAGTCTCAGAACCAGCTATCACTATGGCACAGATGATGACCGAACACAAGCCACTCACCAGATGAACATATTTCTCTGTGTCCAGATCTTTCACTGTGAATCAACAGAAAAAAGCTGATTGAAATGACTTAAGCAGCGCAAGAAGTTTCTAACAGTGTTTGTAGGATATAGTGTGTATGTGAGGTCGGAGTGATCCTCACCTCGGCCCAGTGTGTTCTCTCTCTTGTCCTTCATGCTCATGGCCAGTGACGCTCCATCTGGGATCTGCAAGAGACAGGTCAGAGGTCATTAGGGTGATGCGCACAGGGGTTTTGGGGTCACACCGCCAGTTTGATATGTTTGTCCATGGGTTCCATGTTGGCTCTGTGTAAGGCTCATGACAGCTAGCCAGTTGCACAGAGACAGCTCTTATTCACTTAGGCACAGAGGTTTAGGGTTGATCTGCACTAATTTGGGGGGTTGGCTCTGTGTAAATCTTTCTTATTCACTTATTCTGGGGGGGGAATTCGAATTCAGTGTAATGATTTAAACATGGTCAAATTGCGTTACAATTGTCTCAAGAATCATGGCAGCTAATGGCATTATCAAATTAGACAAAATATGAATAAAACAAACAGAGAAGGGGTAAAACAGAGAAGTAGGTTATCAAATTCGGCCAAAATCCCGTTTCTGAGAGTTTGCAAATACGCACACACACACACACACTCACTCACCTGATAGTGGCAAACAGTGTTGAGTTTTTTTCTGCCGTCCTCCATGATCAGACGTGTTGTCCAGATCCTGCAGGATTCTGCTGCTGCGGCCCTCTGGGAACCACTCTGATCGAAATAGACCAATCACAGTGAGCCACGACAAGCACTACACGAGTCTGAACCTGACACTTCATTCAGAAAACCTTCATAAACTGACATTACACTGCTTTTTCATATTAAAACATTTGCATTTATGTACATATTTAAAGCTGCGGTCTGTAAGTTTTGCCTCTTTGTCGCCAGCTCTGTTTGAAACCTGCAATTGCAGTTATTTGTGGAATTATCTTCTTTACGTGGGTTGTGCTCCGGCACGGCTCCAGCGTGGATGAATCTAATGTTTTGAGGAGTATGTGTGGCTGGATATTCACTGTACTTCGGAATCACAGATTCTACATCTTGGAAGTATTAAAAATTTCACCGGATATTGTCATCTGAACAAGTAGAGTAATATGTCTGCCACTTTTGTTCTGACCAACTGAGGGGGAAAAAATCACATTGCGTGCTTGCAATGGGGATTAAATCTAAATCTAACGAAATTATTATTATTGTTATACTATGTTCTCAAAATGTTAATGCTCACTTCATCACCATTGCGTGACTATGTGTATTTAGTGTGTATTAGGTTATCTATAAACTACTAATCTCCAGATGTCACTGATGATTGCCGTATGAATCTTTCTGGATTACAATCCGCCATCAAAATGATAAGTTTAATAATTCCAGCTGCGGTGAGAAAAGTCTGTATCATCCTCACGTGCGATATAGCCTTCTAGCCGGGACAACTTCTTTATGTTTACAGACGTGTAAATGTTAATGATGCAAAGAAGAACGGAGGCATGCTTGTATTTCCCACGAAAACCTACCAGTACCACTCAAATTAGAAAACATTATTACAAGCAGATAGTTCTGAACACTGGCTGGTTATGTACTTGCTCAAAAAAATTTTTTGAGTCATTTATAACCAAAAGAAAATAAATAAGTTACGGGCTGCAGCTTTAAAATAAAATGTAATTCAGTAAAAACAATGGCATATGCCTTTTAATTAGTTTTCAATTAGGATAGCTAATTCTAAAATAATACATATTAAAGTAAAAAGACAAATTAGGAGTAGTGACTCCTAGTCAGTTTTATTGACATTTATGGATAAACCAGTTAGGACTGGTCCCATATTTGAATGGTCAAATTATCTTCTGGGTCAAATTCAGTCAACATCTCACCCAACACAGAGGAGCATGAGCTGTATGAAAGCAGCCACATGTCAATCACATTCAAACGAAAATGTTCCTCACTTGTTAATTAAGTTTGCAATATCTACCCTGTTCTGATTCTTCTGATGCAATGCTTAACAAGTCTGTCTGCTCTAAACGACTCGATTTCACCATGCTCAGAGATTCTTTACCCAGATCAACATCTTCTTCTCGAGGCCACTGTGAAAAGGGCAGGTTCTTGTAGAAGGCCTCTAGTATTTTCTCCTTCACTTGACAGATGCTGTCCGTGTGCATCACTCGCACGCTCACCGAGTCCATACCGAAGCCTTGGAAGGAGACGTTGATGTTCTGGAAGGCAGACGGAGGAGACGAGAGGATCAGATCAGTGTGATTTCACAGGTGGAGAATAGAGATGCATCCATCCGATATTCAGTATCAGTATCGGCTCCGATACTGGCATTTTCTGCCGGATCGGGGTATCGGTCCAAATCCGATATTGCACGTTTACTATTGTGTGTTATTGTTAAAAGCCTCAAACACATCATAAAGCACCATAAAATTTCCCTGCACTATATTTCAAGTCTTCTGAAGCCGTCCCACAGTTTAATATGAGGTACGGATTACACATTAACTGAGTGTCGCGTTCGGTTACGAGTCAAGAAGATGAAACTCTCTACAAGATTATTAAATGTTCCTAATATTACACTTGATTTGTAAATAAAGATAACGGGTTTGCATATATTGCACGACTTTATCTTCGTCATGTTTTCAAAATCGTGTTAGTTGTTAGATCACAACACGGGACTAGAGAGCACTATGTTTTAGATTTAAAACTGTTCAAAGACAAGGCTCAATAAACTATTGCACAGATTTAATACACTACGCATTAATATCTCTTCACTTTGAACCTTTCTATGCAGAGCCTTTCGTATCATAACACTTGCACAATTAAAGATTATTAATAGCCTTTCTTGTTCAACTTATCTATCATATGTTTCTGCCTCATTACTGTGCAGTACGTTTCAAAGAAATGTCTTTTAATTTTACAGTATTTATATATAAATATATTACTTGTTTTCATGCATGTATTTTACAACAATACAATGAATTAATTTTAGATTTACTAAATTCCCTTTTATTTGTTCCCCACTAAATGTTTTTTTTCCACTAATTTTAGATTTTATAAAATATGCACTCATGATTTTTGATGAATTACTGAATTATCAACTAACCTAGTTTATAAGTATTTTTGTCATATATTATAATTGTATATGTATCCGTTTGTTGTTTTTACAATAAAGTTGTCTATATTTAGTAGATTGTGTGTAACACATAAAAAGTAATGATCAGGTCAACACACACTGAGGTATAGAAATTCAACACTGATAACAAAAAACTACCCAGGTATCGGATCGATATCGGTATCGGCAGATACTCAGGATTTGTGGTATCGGTTCTGAAAAGGTGGTTTAGAGCCAGCTCTAAAGGTCAGTTGTGAGTGTTGAAGCTCACCTGTGGCTTGGCTTCGATATTTTCTCGAAGGAGCCACTCCTCGTTGAGCGTGTAGCGCGCTTTACCCGTGATGGCGTCGATCGAGCCCTTGTTGATCTGCTGCTTGATGGCGCACAGCAGCAGGAAGAACGGCTCGCCAACCGTCTCCTGAGGGTGTGAGAGAAACGAATGCTTACCAATGCTCATACAGTCGAGGAACTGAAGCCAGACAGTACAATCAGCTTCTCAACTCTTCACAAACCTTCAGGTAGCTGTACATGCAGATGGACATCCAGTTGGTGAGCATCTTCTCCACCACTGACTCTGTTCGGCGCAGCATCAGTTTGGGGTTTTTGGAGGCTGAAGCGTCGATTAAATCCACTAGCAACTCCTTCATAATGCTCGTGTAGTACTCCAGTTTACCATGGAGGGCAATAGTGAGCAGAGAGGCAAGATTGCACCTAAATCAGACACATGAGTAATTGAGAACATTCGGGGAATTGAGTCGGGGAGAGCCCTTCTGATGAATAACTCCACACAGAGGAAGCGCTCCCTCACCGGACACCAACACTAATCAGACACACGTGACAGAACGGGCCCTAGGAATCACAGCGAAAGCACTGAGCAATTACTGCAACGCTGGGCGTAACTACAGTCAACAACAAAAGTCAGAGAACTCCAACATTTCAGCCAGGAGCAAAATTATTGTCCTATCATAGCAAACCATACATCAATGGAAAGCTTATTCATATGGTGTATGAATCTCAATTTAGAAAAAATGACAGGTTTTGTGGTCCAGGGTCACAAATCATCTGCGCCTCATTTCCCAACAGCGATTGATCTGAGAGCAATATTTTGTTATTTTAGAGCAATTCCTGAAGCTTGCACACACACATGAATGTGCTACTTACGAGATGTCAAATGCTGAGCTGTAACCGAGCAGGGGTCACCAGATTCAGTCCTGGAGGGCCGGGGTCCAGCAGAGTTTAGCTCCAACCCTAATCAAACACACCTGAACCAGCTAATCAAGGTCTTACTAGGTATACTTGACCATTCCAGGCAGGTGTGTTGAGACACCGGCCCTCCAGGATCAAGTTTGGTGACCTCTGGTGTAGAGTGTCGGCCGTTACTGTAACGCCACTAAATTTGCACTTTTAAACTTGCAACTGACGCTGTGAAATGTCTACTGTGACTTTCTTAAATTCTCAACCTAACGAGCTGCTTATTAAACAGAACAAGCTGCACTCAAGTCCACTTTAGACAGTCTACTAACTATAAGTAACTTTGTAACTACATGTCTACTAGCTCTCAGTAAGGTAGGTTTAGGGTTAGTAGTCCTGCTTCGGTTATGATGGAACGGATCATAAAATCACCACGACTCGTGCCATACATTCTCTGGGGCTCATCTGACAGCTCTGTTTCTTTAGAGGATATAAACGTTCTTGATGTTGCATTATATGCGCTTAAGATCTGTGCATTGGTTTCTGGGTTGGAGACTGAACAGTAGTCTGTGGAGCGGCTGTGCTGTAGACCAGGGGTTCCCAAACTTTTCAGCCCACGACCCCGAAAATAACGGTGCCAGTGACTCGCGACCCCCACTATCCTCGGAGGTGGTTAAAATATACAAACGTTGCACGCAACGGCGCACATGCACCAATAGGCCTATCAAAACATGCGCATAGCCTAATGACAACACAAAAAAACACAACGGTCTAACAACCAAATATTTTTTTTTTATAGTAATTTACTCATTCGTTTAATTTCAACATTAACCTCACCTAATGAGATGGGTGGGTATTAACCAACGTTTCATTTCAACAAAAATAATATCCTAAGCCTAAAGCGAAAAAATTACCTACGTGCACATGTCGGAATGTTTAACATGGTGCTGTAAATTGATCGTTTATTTGTCGTTAATCTGTCGTAATAACCTCAGGGGTCACGATCAAATGGAAAGAAAATCGAAAGGCTGATGGCTTTTTTATTTGCATGTTTTTTTAATGTAACCATTAACTACTACTTTTAATTTTTTTTGTTAGTTATGGATAAAATATGTTATTTCTAATGATTAAAAAAATGTATTTGATTTCTGGAAATCATCTCGTCGCGACCCCTACTTTGGGAACCACTGCTGTAGACTATTGCAGTTGCGTTTGGCTGTGCTTGGATCCTGTTATTGTTCTCGTCTGTACTCACCTGTCTCTTACGGCAAAGTCTTTCTGCTGCTCCAGTGCGTGAACGAAGGTGACCAGAAAGTGTTTGTTGTTGAGAAGAGTGGAAAACAGCATGAGTCCCTCCTCCAGGTTGGGCCGCACACTGTTCGACAACTTGCACAGAGAGAAGACACACATAATACAGTCTGAAGCATTGATTTCCAAACTGCTAAAGGGTGTGTATGCATGCATGCAGTGGGTCTTAAAGTGCACTAAAGGGATAGTTCACCCAAAAATGAAATCTTGTCATCATTTACTCAGCCTCAAAGGAATATCTTTCTATGTGTTCAGCAGAACAAAGACATTCATAAAGGTTTGGAGTAAATGATAACAGGATTTAAATTTTTGGGTGAACTATCCCTTTAACGTGTACATGATGCCCTTATACATGCTTTCAAGAATAATGTTTGGCATTACTTCATGCAATAGTGAGTTTTGCCAAATCAGTTCTTCGTCTTACAAAATGCCCCTGCAGTTTCACAATTGCACACGGGAATCACAACAGTAATTTTCCAACTGTGCAACAATTCTTCAAACATTGTGAAACTCATAGCGACCCACTAAAATAGTCTCAGCTGAAATAAAAAAATAATAAAGAAAGGCTGATGACAGGAAACCTCCTCGGGAAACCGGTGGGCGTATTGCGCAAAAACACAAGAGTCATTGACTCTGCTGAATCTGTGCTTTATTGCAAACACACACGAGCCGTAGTATAAAGAGCCAACAGGAGAACTCAGGGAGGTTTCTGGACATTGATCGGAGCATGTCTCACCTGCCATTCCTGGAGCAGAGGATGCGTCTCAGACAGAGCTCTCGGGCCGAGAGGATCGTTCTCATACATGGGCTGAACCAGACGCCTCTCGTAGTCACAGCACATCTACACACACACACACACACACACACACACACACACACACACACACACACACACACACACACACACACACACACACACACACACACACAGAGTCAACACTGGAGCATAACCGCTCTAAAACAGCTGCGTTCTTCACAGTAATGGAGTTCTTATGATTCCCAGAGCAAGAGCAGGACTGCGGTGTGTTTGAGGTCACAGTAAAAGTCCATTAGCAGCAAACACACACAGAATTCCCCTAAACGCAGTCTATTGTGTCAGTGCGTTGGATGGAGTATTCAGGAGTTTCTTGTCTTTGTGCCCAGTATTGTGCAGACACTAAGACTGGAAAATTGCAACATTTGCGGTTTTCACTGGAGAACAGAAACAGTGGACGGGGAGAGTCCTGTATCTGCCCTGGCTGGAGACTTTACCTCTTTAATAAACTACAAACTTGTCCCTGGAGCACAAAAGCAGTCATAAGCAGCACATGTATATTTGTAGCAATAACCAACAACACATTGTATGGCTCAAAATTATACATTTTTCATTTATGCCAAAATCATTAGGATATTAAAATCATGTTACATGAAGATATTTCCTACTGTAAATATATCAAAACTTAATTATTGATTAGTAATATGCATTGCTAAGAACTTAATTTGAACAACGTTAAAGGTGATTTTCTCAATATTTAGATTTTTTTGCACCCTCAGATTCCAGATTTTCAATATATGTCCTATCATAACTGTCACACTCACGCGGGGATCCAGGAACGAGGAGACGAGGAAGTTCACAAACGGGTATTTAATACTGAACAAACGGAGGAGACACAGAACAACAGGTAAGAACATCGAAACACGGTTGGACACATGACATTAACAATAACCGACAGCAAACATGAGGCAGACAAGACTATATGTAGGAGACATAACCGGAAACACATGGGACGTAATCATGACACAGACGAGACAAATCAACTAATGATGGGGAACAGGAAAGACCATATAAGGGTGAGGAAACAAAGGCAGAGGAAGACAGACTGTAACATTACCCCCCCCTCCCAATAGGCGCGTCCCGCACCGTATAACATCGAAAGGGAGGGGGTGGGCGCTCTGGAGCCTCCAGGGCGGTGCCATCCGGGAGCCATGGCGGATCGGGAGCCTTGGTGGCCATGGCGGATCGGAGCCTTGGGTGGCCAAGGCGGATCGGGAGCCTTGGGTGGCCATGGCGATCGGGAGCCGTGTGGCCATGGCGGATCAGGACCGTGGTGGCCATGCGATCGGGAGCCGTGCGTGGCCATGGCGGATCGGGAAGCCTTGTGGGCCATGCGGATCGGAGCCTCGGGTGGCCATGGCGGATCGTGGAGCTTGGGTGGCCATGGCGGAGCATGGAGCTTTGGGTGGCCATGGTGGATCGTGGAGCTCGGTGCCTCCATTGCGGGTAGCCCCCCCCCAAATTTTTATTGGGGAAACTCCTCTTCTCAGGGTGGCGCTCAGGAGGCGTGGTCGCTCGGGTTCTGGGGAGCCGGACGGAGCCGGCAGGGGCTCCGAGAGCTGGACGGAACCGCAAGGGCCCTGGAGACTGAACGGAACCAGCAGGGCTCTGGAGAGCTGGACGGAACCAGCAGGGGCTCGGGAGAGCTGGACGGAACCACAGGCTCGGGAGAGCTGGACGAACCAGCAGGGGCTCGAGAGCTGGACGGAACCAGCAGGCTCTGGAGAGCTGGACCGAACCAGCGGAGGTATAGGTGAGCCGACGGGACCAGTGGAGGCACAGGTGAGCTGGACGAACCACGGAGGCAACGGTGGCCTGGACGGACCAGCGAAGGCACAGGTGAGCGGACGAACCAGCGGAGGCACAGGTGAGCTGGACGGAACCAGCGGAGGCACAGGTGAGCTGGACGGAACCAGCGGAGGCACAGGTGAGCTGGACGGGACCAGCGGAGGCCAGGGTGAGCTGGACGGAACCAGCGGAGGCCAGGGTGAGCTGGACGGAACCAGCGGAGGCCAGGGTGAGCTGGACGGAACCAGCGGAGGCCAGGGTGAGCTGGACGGAACCAGCGGAGGCCAGGGTGAGCTGGACGGAACCAGCGGAGGCCAGGGTGAGCTCTGTCTCGGAGCAGGCACTGGAGGGCGCAGTCTCGGAGCAGGCACTGGAGGGCGCAGTCTCGGAGCAGGCACTGGAGGGCGCAGTCTCGGAGCAGGCACTGGAGGGCGCAGTCTCGGAGCAGGCACTGGAGGGCGCAGTCTCGGAGCAGGCACTGGAGGGCGCAGTCTCGGAGCAGGCACTGGAGGGCGCAGTCTCGGAGCAGGCACTGGAGGGCGCAGTCTCGGAGCAGGCACTGGAGGGCGCAGTCTCGGAGCAGGCACTGGAGGGCGCTCGGGCAGCGCAATCTCTCGTGGTCGCTCGGGAAGCGCAATCACTCGGGGGCGCTCGGGAAGCGCAATCACTCGGGGGCGCTCGGGAAGCGCGAGCTCTCGGGGGCGCTCGGGAAGCGCAATCTCTCGGGGGCGCTGTCGAGGAGCCGGCACAGGATTCGCCGTGGGCGGGCTCACGTGTGCCGCGAACGGCGGCAGATTTCCCGCAAACCGCGGGATGGACGAGCCGCGGACGGCGGCGA
>JAPDDN010000337.1:0-52300 GCA_027422405.1 Ptychobarbus kaznakovi
CTGACTGATGCTCAGTCAGCATTTGCTATTTTTGCATGTAATTTGCAGCTGAAGCGTGGGCTGAGACCACCTTTGTTCATACAAGATTAATTTACATTGACTTAGAGACAAATGGCTGTGTGTTGAGTTATTTTGAAGGGACAGCAAATTTACACTGTTAAACAAGCTGTACACTCACTACTTTACATTGTAGCAAGTGTAATTCTTCAGTGTTGTCACATGAACAGATATAATAAAATATTGGGCAAAAAGGTGAGGGGTGTACTCACTTCTGTGGAGATACTTTTGCTGGTATACAAATCTTTGAACACATACCGCTGATAAAAAGTAAAATTCACAGGATCTCTGCAGGGAAATTGATCAATTTTACATTCAAAAATTGGTTTGAAGCAGAACTGATTTTACCAGACACTCTTACGTTATCTTCAAAGAGACTTCAAACCCTCTACAGAACAAGAGAGCTGTAAAACGGACATCGCATAAAGTGTGTTTGGAAGTACTTAATCTCAGTGCATTTTCAGGGCTCTATATGGTTTATCTTAAAAAGTCTATAAACATAACTCTATTGATTTTCTCCCTTTCATAAAACCTATACAGTAGCACATGTCCCTCAGCTGTGGCATTGCATGCAGTATGCAGCTGTGAATACACACCAACAAATTCAAGGCATTCTAAGAAAGCCAAGTTTCATTTTATTTACATATCCATATTAGAACATGTGTTAGTCACAACTCTCCTCAAAGCATTTCCCTTCTTTGTTCTTCGACTGCCTGTGTTAATTCTTCAAGTTCTGCTCATAGCCTGTTGTTGAGTGAGACTGCTAGAAGCTGTTTGCTCATTGATCTGAAGCCTCTGGTCTTGGCAGCAGGTCCGCCCGGCTCTCCTCTGAAGCCTTTCTTCCCTTTGAGCAAGTCGTGTTCCCGCAAAAAAAACAGACAGGAGTGTGGAGACACGATATGCTAACTCGCTAACTCAACCCCCCGCTTACCTCTCTCTTTCTTTATTGAGCTCCTTCACCAGCAGAGCTTCACATCACAAAATGATCTTCTCTGGCCCCCAGGAGATGCAGTTCTTTTTTTCTATCATCTAAGTAAAACTAGATGAAAGCAAGACCAAGAGCACAGGAATTATACCATTTAAACTTTGGCAAATGTCAAGTTGATTTTGAAGGCATCTTCTAAAATATATTTTTTCTTCACTTAGTGATTTTTTTTGTGTTTTTTATCGTTGTTCAAACTTATTGATTTGGTGAGTTCTGTCTAAAGCACTGCGGTGAGTTGTCTTTGAAATATTCTCCAGCTAAGCAAAAAAGGGCGAGACTGGTGATGCAGCAGGGCGATAAACATCCACATCAAATAAGTCATATGTTCTATGTTCTTTTTCATGCAGGGAAGGGACAAAACAATACTGTCTACTAAGTCAATGAATATTTAAATGTATATATTATGAAAATAAATGCTTTAAGCTGATATTAATACCTGTGTTAAAATCGATGTTTTCTGAGATAATAAACAAAATAACAACAAAAACATATCTAGAGAGCTCAATTTCCGATCCCATGTGAATCTCTCATTAATATAAAAGCATGCACATTAACCTACTGAATGCAAATGGAGGGCCAGACCTCATCAGACAAGGTCACAATGATGACTAACCACTGACAGTAATGAGTCCTCATCAAATATTCTCCAAGAAGATTGCTGAGGAAAGACTTTGACAAGAGCTTTTGACTTCACGTGAATTTCTACCTTTACAGTCACTTTGATGAATTATTCATTTTCTTTGACGATTGACTGCAGTAAAGAGAGTATGCTTGGAAGTGTGTCAATCTATAAAAAGGCCTCATGTGGCAATGCAGGAATACTTGAATCATTGTAGCTTTCCCCGCCGCTCTGAATTTACCCTTGATGAAGCGTGAGGTTTTTCCTGCAGGGATGAATATAATTTGAGTACTGTTCGTGTGTGTACACATCAGTTTTCATTTGGTCAAATACAAATCTGCCGAGACGTGCTATGTACATGCTTGCCATATATAATAGCCCTCCTCAACAGAAGGTAAAATAGTCGGTAGTTGTTAATGTAAGGAGGAGATTTCCTCATCCTCATCTCTGAAGCCACTACATACTCACTTGAAAGATGTTCAGCTATTAAAATGCAAGAGAACAGGTAGGCTTTGTATGAAGGTCTTGCTTTTGTTGCAGTCCACTCTTGTCACTTTGGATAAAAGGGTTTGCTAAATCAATACACGTAAATTACAATGCTAAATGAATGGCTATCATTACTCAACTGCACGTAATTCTGTTCGGAGCCCTTCCTGCGTGTTATTGAAATCATGTAAGTGATTGCTATTTAGCTGTGCACATGATTTGCTTACAACAATGAATAATGTCTGCTAGCACAAACTAGACATTGCCGAGTCACTGCGGTTAAAACTCCTTATTTCAGAAAGGGTATCTGTAATTTTATACTTGATTACTGTGCATTCAAATGGTGACTAATGCATTAAAAATCTCACAACAATTATGGACGAGTGCATTGTTAGAGTGAGCATTTACGCGATTTACTGACCTGTGTAATCAACAACAACAACGTAAGCAGCATGCTGTTAATATGATTAATATTATTAGTCATTTTTCATTATCTAAAGCTTTTTTCAGTACTGTAGGCACAGTCTCTCCAGGCTAAGCAAGGTTTCGATGACTTGTTCCAGGACAAGATTTCTGAAACTGTACTCCAGTACATATGTGAGAGAGGAACAGATGGATATTACATTAATCCACACAAAAAAAAAATCTTAAATATTACTTATCATAAATAACTGCGTTTGTGTTCCACAAAAAAAATAAACCCATTTATTTGTTTTATTACATTTTCTCAACTTGTTAGAGCTTAACCTTTCTTTTCCCCCCAAAATGTAATTTGACTAGTTTTCATCTGAGGCTTACAATATAAATAAACCAATTTCACATTAAATTAGATAAATAAATAATAATAATAATAATAAGAAGAAGAACATACATTGACTAAATGCCAATAAAACCCACTTTACAAGTATTTATTAAAAAATAAATATTTGGTTCATGCCTCAGAATTAATATATTTGCCTGCATGTTTGCTGATCCCTTTATCTGAATCAAGCTTCCAATGCCCCTCCATCTGTAAGTAAAAGAACTGAGCAAATAATCACATACAGGCAATGTTTTGTACAGATATTTTTTAAATAATTTAGTCACTTTTGTAAACACATACCATGGACTAATGACCAGTTGTTTGTGCTGTAGAGTAATTGTGTTTGCTTGAGTGAAAGCCACACAAAGCTGCTCTAAAATGTATTCAGTGAAACTCTGATGTGTCATGATTATCTTGCATTTCACAGTTGCTTGACTGCAGTCAAAATCAGATGAGATTAAAGGACAGTGACAGTGAACGTCCTCTCGCAAATATTCAGGATATCCACCGTAGATGATCAGAGCATATCAGAGATCTCAGTCTCGAAGTAGCAAATTGTTAGACTTTCTGTTTGGCACACCAATTTTATTTATCTTTCACTGCAGAAGAGAAGAACTGAAAACTTTTACCCAGTTATGAATCACCCTTGTGCTTTCACTACCTGTTTTTGTCTAACACTCTATTCTTCCTGACACACATGCAAGCCACACAGAAATTTCATTACATGAAAATTGCCCTCATTTTCCCTACTTGTATTATAATTTTTTCGGGATCTCCATTTTGTACAAATGCCAGCTACAACATTTGGCTTCTAAATTATCTGCAAAGGTTATTTTCCTGGATGACATTCATTATTCTAACACACACACACACCACCGAGAGAGGACAGAGAAGACACAGGCTACCTGAAACCTGCTAAAGCTCCCACGCTAACAGAGCGTGCCTCTGCTTGCTCATATTTAGGAGGCGACTCTGAGCTAAATTATGCTTTTTCTAAACTTACAAACATACATTCAGAGCCATTCAGCTCCAGTGAGAAAAGATTAGGAAACAATGACAAGGCGATGAAATGTCAATCATGTTTTAACAATCGATGGAATGTCTAATGGATGTCAGTGTAAGACAACATTTTTAATAATCCTGAAAAAATTATAATAAACTTTGTTATAGTTTACATTATTTGCATTTGTTAATGCATTAGGTATCTGGAACTAACAATGAACAACATTTTTACAGCATACTGTATTTATTGTTATGAGTTAAATCATGTTTGCCCATAAGTATTATTAATTTGAACAACTTTAAAATTTAAAAATGCATTAATATACTATCTGTAGAAATTCACATTAAGGGGTAGCTCATCCAAATATGCAGATTCTGTTATCATTTACTAATCCTCATGTCATTTCAAACCTGTATGACTTTATTTCTTCTTGTGGAATACAAAAATATATTTATAAAATGATTTAATGTCTCAGTGTGTTTCAGTGTTGCGGACCTGTGTGGGCAAAAACATTCTTTTAACAGAAAACAGAAAGCTTTGGAATGACAAAAGGGTGAATACATTGGCAGTCGTTTAATTTTGGGATGACTCTCGTTAATCTAGATTAATAACCAATATGGTAACATTTTACAATGAGGTTTCATTGGTTACCATTAATTAATTATGTGTTAACATTAACTAATCTTTATACATTATTTATTATATTAACCTCATATAATGTTAATTTCAACATTTACTAATTTGTTTTTAAATCAAGTTTTATATTAACTTTAGTTAATGCACTGTGAGCTAACAATTGCATTTTTATTAACTAACATTAACAAAGGCTAATAAATATTATGAAAATATACTGCCCACTGCTAGTTCATGTTAGTTAATGCAATATCTAATGTTAACTTTTAGAAGACAAAAACTTCATTCTCCATTCAGATAAAAAGGAGAGATTGTTGTATTCTTTTAAAATGTTGTATCAGAGGTTTCAGAGATTGAAAGTGTTTGAAAATAAGTCACTTATGATATACGCATGTGTGTAAGAGCTAAAGGGAGACGGAGCATGAAAGTGAGTATTAGAGAATGTTTTGCTTAGAGATCATGGTAGAGATCATGTGTGTGTGTGTGGTGTGTGTGGTGTGTGTGTGTGGTGTGTGTGTGGTTGTGTGTGTGTGTGTGGTGGTGTTGTGTGTGTGTGTGTGTGTGTGTGTGTGTGTGTGTGTGGTGTTGTGTGTGTGTGTGTGTGTGTGTGTGTGTGTGTGTGTGTGTGTGTGTGTGTGTGGTGTGTGTGTGTGTTGTGTGTGTGTGTGTGGGTGTTGTGTGTGTGTGTTGTGTGTGTCTTCAGTTTTCAGGCACAGACAAGCACCTCCAGGTTTTTAACACGTATCAGATTGGATTACACTGAAGAGAACTATATGTGAGATCGGGGATGGTTGTAGCACTCTTTGCTCTAATGTTTGTATCTGTGTTTTTTTGTGCTTTTTTTCTCAAGCGTGTCTGCTACAATTTAATGTTGTTTCGTTGTAACGAGTGCTGTTGTTATGACCTACCTCACTACATGGTAAATTGTAACAGTAGATGGGGTGGATTGAAACACTATTAAAAAGATTGACTTCAGAAACCTTCACATGGAATTACCCTCCCCCAAATTGAATTCACAATCATACTGAAATTACAGATTTCAACCCAAATTTTCCTGAACAACAATCAAATTTCCACTGAGACAGTGCCAGAGCTAGAGCCAGTTGCTCAGCCAAAGGTTGCACTGGCAGAGAACAGAACCTTTATGTCAGCAACATGTAACTAGTATCGCTTTTTTATCTCTTGTGAAAGGAAAACATTGGTTTCCTCTGACAACCACTGCTGAACTGACATATTTAATTGTTCTTGTTAATGTTTTAATTCAACTGAACTCCAAAGGCTTTTAAAAATGGCGCCTTTCAAACTGCGGCCGAAGCTCCACTTACTGGTCTCATAGGTTCTCTTGTTCGAGACCAGAAAGGATCTGGGCACCGGCCCAGGGTGTTTTTGAGCGGAAAAGTGCAACCCGGTTCCCAACAGCCCTGGTGAGAAACAGGTATAAGTCAGCGCTCTTCAAATGGGGCTGTACCACCCAGCAGTGGCATTCAGAAAACATCGGAGGCATTTATTTAAGGTGAGTTTAGGCCAAGATTCACAACGACACAAGCTGAAACATAACTACTTGCTAAGAAATAGTATGCAACATTTTTATACGTGACTGGATGCATCAAAGGGAATTTTCCAACCTATTTGTCCTGTTATACCAGTGCATGGAGTACACCAGAAACAGAATGGGCATCCGTTGATTACTTGTGTTTCCTGTCAATGCACATCCACTGTTGATGATTGATTGTAATGGGTTCTATGTGGGTTTGACGCGTCATGCCTGGTGTATTAAAACACTTATATGCTAAACGTGGCTAAAACAACCAGCAAAAAAACTATTTTCTCTTACATTTCACTTCTCAAAACAATGTTTGCTTCTGAGACTTCAAAAACAATAATTTTGTGTTTTCTCCCCATAGAAAACAGTTATAAAGGAATGCTTAACATGAATAAATGCATTGATACAGTGATAAAAGACCAAACTCAGTATACACCTTACTGATGTTGCAAACTAATACAGACAAGCAGATGTGGCCAGAATATGAACGCAATGCGCTAAACTGCACGTTAAGTGTTTTCCTCCCATTGAAAATCATTATAAAGAAAAGGCTTAATAGACGAAGACAGTGATATAAAATGCAATGTCTGCATACAGTTTTATATACTAAAATATCTACTATGTACAGGCGAGCAGATGAACCCAAATATGAACGCAGTATGCTGAATTGCATGAAAGTTTTTCCTTTATAATGAAGAAAATGTTTAAAGCCCGGGTATACTTCATATTCATGATTTGTTTCACAGTGAATGGTAAATATGCACCTTATTTACAAAAAAACAAAAACCATAATAGACAGGTGTGTGAGTCATGTCAGTCATTATTAAACTGTGCCAATGTTGGCTTATGCACCCATCCCAATTTGTTCAATCTTTGTAGGTCCAGCACAAGAAAATATGTGAATATTTTGAGTAAATGTAAAGTCAATTTAAAACAAGAGTCTGCTGATTTAGCCTAATAAATCCAATGATAAAGCACATTGTCGGTTCAAAAAGTGGTTAACCTGACAGTGTTACAATCTTCCCCAGGTTCCCCTGCTCTTATACACACAGACACTTCCCGCAGTGTTGTCCTTTTACATAACAGTGTTCCAAAAGACTTTTTTATTACAGAAGTTCAAACCTGCTGTTTTACAACAATCAGTGTCAACCCTGACCTTTACACACACATGCAGCACAGTGCATGTTACTACATGTAATACAGAAAGATGAACCTGTAATTGCTTATTTGCTCTTTGTTGACCAGTAATTCTGAAAATCATCTCTGCCTCAGGAAAATATACGTCATTGTTTGAGGACAATGTGCACAATTCAGTCTCTTTCATTGCCTTGAGGGTTTTCTTCCCGCTCCTCATATTTCCTCTCTCCTTCTCTTCTGGCCGTGTGAGACGGACTTCATCGTGTTACCCTTAATAAACCCAAGTCACCGCCATCTCTCTCTTTTTAAGCCGTGCTATAGAGGTGATCATCCACTGCTCGCTCTGTGCAGATGAGAACACTTGCCTTTTCATTCATGATTTTGACTAAAGGGGAAAACAAGCTCGAAAACAACCCACTGTCTTCACGCTTTCACTACAGTGTGATAAACAGACCAAAAAAGCGGAAGGACAGAAAAGATTTAATTATCCGTCATGATAAAAGAAGAAAAGGATGAGAGAAAAGCCCTTCTTTCTGTCCAGACGGTATCCTATTGAGTAAGCTTATCACTGGCCTTATTATGTGAACGACGTGCATCATTGAGATATTTCTGTACATTTAATGATCAATCCAGACACTATCTGCGGCCATTTATGAAATATCTGTGTGCAAATTAAAATAAAGACCAGCTGCCACTCCTAGTGATCTTCAGAGCTTTGTTCAAGCAGCTTGAAGCCGCTGACACACACACAAACACCTACAGGGTAAATACCTTCGTCTAGATATTAATATTTTATGACAGTGGACACAAATTTTCCTGCTTGAGCAAGAGTGCGTTAATATTTATTGTATTGTGTCTGTGGACACATGCACTCCCCTAATGCCATCCCACACTGCGTCATGCATTATCACTGCTGCACAATGTATTCAAAATGACATGTTTTTCAGAATCATAACTGTGTGGCATAGCATTCTGCCAGCATTTGGATAAGATGATGGCTGCAGACAGAAAGAATGAGTCTTTGCTGGAGATCAATGTTTGATGATCAACAATTGCTGCCCCAAGAGGCATAAACGCACACACTTGCACACAAACAGCATGAGGAACTTAATTCAGCGTGGCTTTGTCGTGTCAGATCGTTTTATTTGCAGTTGAATGTATCTTCTCTCTCTGTTTATGCTCTATAAGGACAGGACACCTTTGTGAAATTGAGAAATGAGTTGAAGATGAATGGCAACTTTGAATAAACACTTCTTCCTGGACCAAAATATGCTCTGACTCCCTTCATTAGATTCTCTGCAAAAAGCATTTTCCTCATCTGGTTGTCTGTAAGAGTTCATTACAGGAAAAATGTCCCTGCATGATTGTTCCAAGAAAGAGACGCTGCATAGCCAGTGTTCATATAATGTATCTTCAAGGGCAGAATTATTTCGATTATAAATAGATAAAAGCACTCTGAATTTAACATAGTATCAGAGCACCGCTGTCAACCGCTTTCAGCAGGATTCATTGTTGCGAATGAGCGTCCTCACTCCTACAAGATAATCAAATTGACTGAGACTAATCACACCAATGTAATACACACAACCATTTAAAAGTCTGAAAGTCTGTGTTTGATTAAAATTACAGTAAAACAGTATTATTATGAAACATTATTACAACTTCAAATAACTCTAACTCAAGTAACTTTTATGTATTATGAAGCGTAAATGACTCCTGTGATGGCAAAACAGTTTTTTTCAGCAGTCATTACTTCAGAAATCATTCTAATATGCTGCTATTTTTTGCTTTTGCTCAAGAAACATTTATTACTATCCGTGTTGAAAACGCTTAATATTTTAAGCAATATTTTGATGGAAGCCATGAGACATTTTTTTCTCAAATATAAAGTATTTATCAGAAAATGTAAACTTTTGAAACATTATACAAGTCTTTACTGTGACTTTGGATTAATTAAATGCATCCTTGTTGAATAAAAGCATTATTTAATAAAAAATAAAATCTTACTGGCCCCAAATTTGATATAGTTTATTTAAAGTGTAATTATAGGCAACATGTTGAAGAGGTAATTTGGAAGCCCATTTTCCCGACTGCAGTAGCAATTCAAATTAATTTATATGAATTAAATAAAAGGAAAACTCATTATGATAAAAGCTTAACATTTGAAGGTTTAATAGGCCTTATGGACAAACTTTGACCAGGAAAAACTTTTCTTTCCCAGAATGCATTGCCTGTGAACTTTCTCTCAATGAGACCGTAAAAACTTCTTGTTATTCCAAAGTGAAAATAGAATTCTACTTCCTGTGTGTTGTGGCTAATTCAATTCAAATTCGCTAGATGAACTGGAGTTTTTTTATTCTGTACTGCCAATTTTGTAGTTCTGAATCACACCCAGGCCTGGTATTTGCAGCACGTTTTGTGTATTTAAGACAGAAAATAGGAAAGAAAGCAGATGTGGTCATTCTCCATAGTCTTTAACTGTTTGTTACAGAGTGGAGTCAGTGGACAGATCCTCCTTTGTTATATCAGGGGAAAAATAATAATTTGTTCAGACAGACTGTATGGTGAAGAGAAAAGAGCCAGCTGCTCTCAGCGGACAAAACAAACACTCACACCTCTGAGGAGCAAATCCATTTTCTAAACCCTTTTCTCCAACTGCCTTATATCAGCTTTTATTATCTGATTTATTTGTCAGAGTAAAAAAGTAAAGTCTAGATTTGAGGACAGGATTGGTGACAGAGAGAAAAGGCACTTGGTTAATTAGACATAGACTTGATTTCTTCAGTATCAAACTGCCCTTGCCAAGTTCATGCAATGTAAATATTCCTTAAGCACAATCTTAATGCAAACATAATTTTTGCTTCATAAAATATTCAATGACAAATAATACAAATTTTATGTAGTCTAGACACAGTAAAGATCTAAATATGGAGAATGGTGTTTAGTTCTGTCAATTTTAGTCATCATTAACATATTAGTATGACGGTAGGGCTATTTACCTCACCTTATACAGTCCATTGATATCAAACTTGTAGGACTCAAGGGTCTTGTGAGGAAGTTTGATAGGCCTAGATGAGAGATGTTAAGTTAATGCTGATATTTCCTGTCAGTTAGTTTTCCACCAAAAGTCGACGTGTTGGGCTGTGCAGGGTTGAGTGTAGGCCTACACATCACAAAGGGTCCAACGGGTGAAAACAGACAAGAGGAGTGACATTTTAACAGTTATTGAGTTGTCTTTAATTTAAAAATATGCGTAGGCCAATTATGCGATTATACTTCATTCTGGCTGGTCGGCCAATCGTGACATATAGAGGTTACATATTTACTAATATTTTTTTTTCGTTAATGGCAACGCTGTAGGCTATATCTATCCGCGATTCTGGGTAACTTTCTGCAACCGAGGCTACTTTCATGTATCACTCCGCAGAATCTCGCTCTCTAATAATAAATACGCTTTCCATTGATAGGACAATTATTGGCTGAGATACAACTATTTAAATGTCTAGAATGTGAGGGTGCAAAAAAATTGTAATATTGAGAAAATCGCCTTTAAAGTTCTTAGCTATGCATATTACTAATCAAAAATAAAGTTTTGATATATTTACGGTATTGTAATGTTGTTCAATTGTATAATATTATTCACTACTTTCACTACTTTTCACTAAAATGTTTCATACATTTTACTGGATTATCTAAGTGGAAATTTTTAGATAACAGGTAAATGTCAAAATAATGTACATCAGTGTACATCAATTGTCTACTATGTATTTGGTTAGTGATAATGTACAGTCAGCCCATACATAGGCTATCCCTTACATAAAGTAGAGGTGATATCAGGCAAATTGGGGCCATTTGAGGTTGAAGTGTCTTATCTCTTTAAAAGTAAACAGCCAATTACTGCAAATCATTTCAAACTGTTTTCATAACAGTACTTGACATTTAGCTAATTAATTTATTGGTCTGAGGTTTCTAACGGGGAGGGGCAATGCCTCATTCTGAGACCACACCAGAAAAAGGCAAGGTGAGTGGCCTGACATATACAATATTACTTATCAATAATAAAGATGATAAATCAATAAAAAACACAGAAAAATGATGATTAATTACATGTATTGATGGCCTCTCTGATAAAATTAGAAAAAATGATTAATAACCAGATGTATTGATGGCCTCTCTGAGATAAAATACTGATTTTGTTACTGGCCCAATAATCCACCTGATTTTTAAGATGAAGAAAAATCAGCCATTTTGAGTTTCGTTACTGGCCCAATTTACCTGAATGTGTTAAGATTGGTTTAAAATGAGCTGGTGGTTTTTCATTTTTAATTTCAGTTAAAATTGGCCATTTTAGCCTTTTGATTGAGTTGAGTTTAAGTAGAAATTCTGGTGGTTTTTCCTTTTAAAAAATTATTTATAGCATTATATATTGTATTTTAGCATTAGTGACATACCTTTTTCACATTTTATTACAGACAGTATGAAAAACAGAAAGGATCAGAAATGAAAGACGAGGGTCAGAAACACTGATCTATATATAATAAGTTCTCCATTATAGATCAGTGGTCAGAAAGTAGCATAAAGGAAATATGTCCGCCAGGGATGGGGCAAAAAAAACAATCAGTGGGTAGAGGAGAGGATGAGAGGAGCAATAGCAGAATATAGGGAGACAGTTGAGAGAGGCCTAAAGGCAAATGTACGCTTTCTTGCGAGAGCTTGGAATATCACACGAGCCACTCTGCAAAGACGTATTAGTGGAGTATCACTGGCACAGACCACGCTTCTGGTCGAAAACCAATCCTCAAGGTAAGAAAAAAGCAAGTTAAGAAGAACCACAGAGAAGACAAAGATCCCTGCGAGGTTTGCCATACCATCTACGGTGACTCCAGTGACCCAAAGGCTGTGATCACTGTTGTGAAAAATTGCATTTTTTTATCTGCCAAGACTGTTTTTGAAAAACCTTCACATCAATCACACCACACGCACACACACTCACACTCTCACACTAATGTGCACACACACACACACACACACACACACACACACACGCACGACACACGCACGCACACACACGCACACACACACACGCACACGCACACAGCACACACACACACACACACACACACACCACACTGTTCACCACACATTCACGCACACACACACACACACACACTCAAACTCATTGATGCACAACACACGCACACACACACACACAACACACCTTTTACACACACACACACACTCATCGTTTTGACATTCACACACACACTTTTACAACTCATACACACAAACAGTTAACAACACACCACACACACTCATGCACACACACATTTACACACACACATGCACAATCACACACTAACACATGCGGTGTTCTGTTACATTATAAAATTAAACATAATTAAATGTGTTTAATCAGAAATGTCTCTATTTCACTTTGCAGTTTGACTGGCCCATTTTTGCTGATCAGCCGGCCCATTTTACCTGAACACTGCCATCTCAAAAAAATGGGGCAGCTAATGTTTCAAAACCTGTAGGACCTGAACAATATTATTTTATTACATCAATTCAACACAAACATATTAAAAACAGACTTTATTTATCATAAGAACACAGTTGAATGTCATACATGGGTTTTTTGTTAGTGTTCCAAGCGATTAACAAAAAAAGTGTCCCAATTTGCCTGATATCACTTAAGCGTTATAGAACTTTCTAGAAGAATGTAAAATCACAAGATGACACACTCCCATGAGTAGGCTACCTAATCAACCCCTCACATAATTTAGTGCTCTTACAATCACTTTTTATGACAACACCAAATGAGTCTCTATATAAATTACTGTAATTATTTATAATTATCTAACATTGTTATTATTTTATAATTGAGTACTTTGATGATGGTACTAACAAATGCTAAATATGCAGTATCAGTAGGGTAGACAGAAACACGGAGACACATATGGTGAGCAGGTGAGAAGAGAGTCAGTTTCCGCTAATAGCACATTTTCTCCAGAGAGCAGAGACATGCCCCCAGCTCATCCATGTGATCAAAGAGACCCCAGATCACCATTTGCAATGGAAGTCTTTAACATGTAGTCATTTTGTCTAACAAATTATTAAACAACGTGAACCAGATTAGCTTTTCATCACTGTTAATTCTGCAGAAGAGCATTATGTCATGTAAATGTGCGGTATTATATGGTGCAAAGACCCCAAGCGTATATAACGTAACACATATTTCATATAATAGGCTATATTCTGTAGTGAAGCCATGGGATCGTCACTTCATTTACACTCCTGTTGCATTAGGAACGTGTTGGTGGACTGAAGACGAATGAGTCAGAGATTGCCATAGAGACACTGGCCACCCTGTCGTGATTTACTGAGCCATTATGTGCCACTTGCAAGGTGTGTGTTTGCATGTGTTTGATGTACATGCTGTTGAAGGACAATGGTGGAGACTTACAGCAGAGAGCTATTTTTAACTTCAAAATATGTGATGTTATGAGTGTTGGAAAAACGTGATTTTGATTTTATTTTGTTTAAATATGTATTAATATTTTGATGTTTTAACCACATACTTATATTAATAATATTATTAATTCTAATTAATTTATAAATATAATAAATTTGCTTGTAACATTAAATAAAAACTGTTAGTGAATAAGAACATTCAAATAAAACATTTAGCGAGGTTAACTGTACAACTGTGAAATATTACAATTTAAAATAACTGTTTTATATTTTAATATATTTAAAAATGTAACGTATTCCTGTTATAGCAAAGTTGAATTTTTGTGGTGAAATCGTGGTATTTTTTCAGGTTGTTTGATGACTAGAAAGTTCAAAGGAACAGTATTTTTATTTTATCAGTTTAATGTGTCCTTGGGTTAGTTTATGATGGTGAGTAATTAATGACAGATTTTTATTTTTGGGTGAACTATCTTTAATTTCTTTAAAAAAATCATACTGCCCCGTAAACGTTTACTGTACACAAGAAGCATGGTCCTAATGGCCATTCTCCTTTGAAGGTAAAGTGAAATTGTTTTAAATATCTTGAGGTGTCATTACTAAAACACAAGACACAAATCTTGTTTGTCTTTCCACATTGTACACTGAGATGTTCTGTTGGGAATTTCAGTCAGTCTTGAACACAGAACAAGCAGTAACTGTTACATCACACCAGACTGGCGTCAAATTTGCAGATGACACAACGGTGATAGGCCTGATCACCGACAACGATGAGACGGCCTACAGAGAGGAGGTGAGTACCCTGACTAAATGGTGTCAGGAGAACCACCTCTCACTCAACATCGACAAGACCAAGGAGCTGGTGGAGGATTTCAGGAAGACAGAGCAGAGAACACACACCCATCACCATCGACAAGACACTTGTGGAGCGGGTGAACAGCTTTAAGTTCCTCGGCGTTCACATCACTGAGGATCTCACATAGTCTGCTCACACAGATGAGGGATAACTTTTTCCCTCAGGGTATCAGGCTAATGAACAGCACGAAAAGATTCACACTCTTGCTACAGCATATTTTTTAGGCAAGGCTAATTTAATACTACAGCACACTCCCACTTTACAATATGCCATGCACTGCACTTTAAACTGTTCACTGGACTACACACACACACTGCACTAATACAACAACCTATCTGCTACCACTGGATACCATCCAATGCACATCCACGACATTGCGTATCCGGCCTATGTATAATCTGTTGCACCTTTGTTTTGCATATTATTGTGTGTATATATGTGTACATAATGTAGAATGTGTACATACGGTGTATAACATGTATTGATAACTGCAAGTATGTCTAATAGTACACTGTGTGTACTGAGTATATGTATGTGTATTCTACACAATGTCTTCTGTATAAGTCTGTAAGTATGTACTGTATATATGTAAATTGTTTCTGCACTGTCTGGAGCACGCTCTCAAGAATTTCACTCACCAAGGCACATGTGCTGTGGTGATGTGACAATAAAAGTGATTTGATTTGATTTGACTGAATTTAAATCAGTTATTTTCCTGAACTAATAAGGTTGTGATGCCAGGTGATTAATCACTAGCGTCGAAGTAGAGATGTGAGAAGATGTCTCTGACCCATCAGCCAAATGTCACAGGCATGTCTTTCATAATCATGAGATTTGGACATGTTCTTTGGTAGATTTAGGTCTGCTTTCCAATCTAATGAATGTCTCTGCCGATGATATTCCTGTAATATTTACCAAGTGTTGAGCATCGAAGACTAAACAAAGTTGAGGACGAATAGCAGAAAGAGAAACGATACATAAAATGAGTGTCTGCTTGATTTAAATATGTGTTTGTACTGTAGATTAAAGCTAGTAAATGTTGAATGTGAGTGTGATGTGGAAATAGTCAGCATTGTTTCTGGTTTGTTGATATATTTTTTTGCACATTTGATACATTAACCTTACAGCTGAGCAAGGTTTATAGACAAGAGCTTGTGGCTGCGGTGTTCTTTGTTTGTAAAAGCTGTGAGCTGAAGCAATACAGTCTGTGTTAGAGTTCACGTCTGAAAGCCTTAATCATTCTTTCCCCCGGCTCTTCTTTCGTCCTTCCCCGTTCACCTCACAGCTTGCCGGGAGCATAGACAGGAGAAAAAGCTAAAACAAGAAATGAAGCGACAGAAGCAGAGAACACGGTTGCACAGTGAGAAGAGTTTGTTCCCTATGCTTTGTGTAGGTAAATGAGGCACAGAGGGGAAATAATTAATCATTGTGTGATTCACTAGCAGCTAATTCAATCTTAATTACAAGCAGGAACAGCTCTGAAACGTCCTGACACATTATCTCACCTATCGGTACACTTAACATTAGCACGCATTAGCATAGTGTTTCAAATAGTCATGCACTGAATCGCCATATTTTAATGCTGAACACAAACTGTGAATAGACTGAAAATAGACTTCTTTGAATTTACCCAGGCAATGCTTTTATACAGGACATCTGAAATGATGTCTGACATCTCTGAATCTACACTATCGTGTAGATATTATTTTTAATATATTGTCATATATTCGCCTGATTCTACATTTGTTTGAACAGATGTCAGTATTTTGTACATACTATATAAATAATAAGCACTTAAACAAAAAATGCTGTGCTGGCTAATTAGTGTTAATGCGCCATCTGGTGGCCAATGATAAACAACATGAACTTGCACCTATGCCCGATCAGAAATATATTCATTCATGTTTAAAGTATAAATTCAGTGCTCATAATGGTACTCTGAGACCATTAAACCCAATCACAATGTGCAATATATTAAGAGATCAAAGTTATTTTAGAGCTAAGAATGGAAACTAAGTTAGAAGTTCATACTTTATTTTTAAAAGAAAGGCAGTAAACAGGTTTTAACAGCTGTTACATGTTACAAGGACCACTTATTCAAGCACATTATGCAGCTTGTCAAGATTGTGTTTCTAACCAGTATGAAAAAATATACAAATTAGATTATTTCCTGAAGGAAATAGCCTACCTGCGCTTGCAAAGCAATCTAAAAGTGCATTAAATAAAAAGTGCATTAAAATAATGCAAAATAAAACTGTAGTTAGGCTAAAAACTCATATATAAATTAATGAAGAGAGAAGGGAAAGGCTGAGATTGATGGATGCACATAAATAAGCAAGACAATTCTGGTCCAAGTGTGCCCAAATCTCAAGACATCTCAACTAAATAACCAATATTCAGTTTGCAAATAAATACAAATAATTTACATTTATTTTTTTCATCTCTACAGATAATTCCTGAATTTTATATTAATTTATGAGAAGGTTTAAACTAAATTTAGATACCCAAGACTGAAAATGTATCTTTGAAACAGTTTCAGACAGTGCCATATGTATGTTAAGCGATTCAGACTGCATAAAAAGTTTCAAATAAACCCTAACCAGAATGTTACAGCAATATCAAAACTGTTTTGTCTTGCCAGCACTGTAATAAATTGAAGTCGACAGTCTATGATCAATGATCATGCACATAGTAGGATCTGTGCAAGCATTTTTAGAGGTCAAGGTATATATATTGGAAAACTGAACCCGAGGGGTCATTTAAATCAGACCTATTCCTCTACTACCTTACCTCAGCTCCACAGGGGAAACAAGCCATTTTAAAACTACACAGCCCTTCTGTATACACAAAACAGACAAGGTAAAATGAACAAAAATATTAAAAAAGTGTTTTATTTACAGAGTCTGAAAGTTCAGAGGTATTTACATTGCTATTTATATTCCAAATGTAAACCAGTAATGCGTCACTAGATTACAAATAAATGCAAAAGAGCCTATCACTCTGCACACAATGAAAACAACGCACTGGTGACATTTGAGGCCAGCAGGATAAAATTATACAAACAAATGATGACTGCAAGGCATCTCGAGAATGAAAAAAACAAGCAAATGAGGCTTTGCTGAAAAGAGGACCCGTGTAGGTTTGGTTCTGCTGAAAGCAGTATATGTTGCCATCTGGATCTCCACAATCCCAGAAACTAGATGCAGACAACACACTTTCAGGCTGCTCAGGTGGACAAACTCAGTTACTGTGGACACACACACACACACACACACTCTCAGTCTGAGTCACTGCTGCTGCTAGAGGAATCTGTTGACATGGCCTCGACATCATCTTCATTTTCCTTGTTATGACCAGGTGGCTCCAGGCCAAAATCGTTGCCATGGGGAGGAGGCAGAATCCCCATGGAAACATCAGCGGAGTGCCAAGAATATTGTGGGGTTAGAATATCTAAAAGCGAAAGGAGAAAGACATTAGCAAAAAATAAACATCAAGGAAACATTCTGTACTTCAACAGAAAAGCACATAGCCACACACAAACCACAATATTTGTATGATAAAGACAACCGGGAAGACAAAAGAGCGTGGACGGGTGAAACAGAAGAGTGAACCTGCCTGGTAATCTCCCAGCAGCCAATGCGTCTCCTGGCAGGTGTCCGTTCACTCCGTTGGTGGACATGTTGCTCATGTTACCCAGTATTCCACTGCGCATCTCCAGATCAGTGGGGTACGGCCTGCGGGGGTCACCTACACATACATGCACATCACAAGAACTTACAAATATAACCGAACATGTTTCTGAGGAAATCACATGAATAGTGAAAGAGATGAATAAATCAAATACGGTCCGTTTACCTGGAACCCAGTTGAGAGGAGCACACACTGCATTACTGGCACTGATCCGGTGAGCATATTTGATGATCTCCTCTGAAGAGATACTCCCTGGTGAAAACACAAAAAGAGTGAGACATGAGTCCATTTTTAACTAGAGCAGTATCTATTTGATATTATGGTAAATCAATACATTAAATCAACTAAATATAATACAATTGCTTGCATATCAGTTTTATGACTGAATCAATCCTATTGAGAACTCCTGTATTTTCCTGAATAAAAGCCACATGTTAAATCACCTAAACATGCTGGAACTTAAAATCCAAAGAGGCTTAAATTAATCAAGCACATTTGTATAATACATTTTTACTGTCAATTTAAATAAATTACTTTAGACTTGGAGTTTATAATGTGTTTTTTTTGTTATAATGAATGCCACTATAAATTTGGATTGCATTACACATATATTTTACATTTCTGAGTAATATTAAATGTAAAGGATTTCTTGTGAAGTGAAGGAAAAATACATATTTAAAGTGTTTATAATGTTCATGAAAGTAATAATAAAGTGTCTTGTACACTGATGAACATTTTCTGCCTTTTTCCCTCTCAACAATGCAAATATGACCTAGTGTACATTATAGTCAGGTGAGACTTATTTAGCAGAAAATATGGTCATAATTTTAACACAATAATACCTTTTCTGGCCTTTTCAATAGACTTCAGCTTTTCTTTGGCTTGGTAGACAGCAGTGGCCTGATGATGAATGAAAAACAAAATTATTTTCAGTTTAAATAACTGATTCATAAATATTGTGTCAAACAGATTTGTATAAAAAGACTGGGTGGGTTGCACTTTATTTTAAAGTGTCCTGGTTACAGAGTAAAAATACACAAATGCATACCGGTTAATATTAGTATGTTATACATACTATACGTTTAAGGTTGGGTTTAGGGTTAATTGCTTGTAATTATGCATAATTTACTGTAATTCCTGTAGTAATTACATATATCAATGTTAATGTTTTTTTTAATAGTGTCCTCGTTGTGAGTTCAAAGTAATCAAAATAAATTTGTAATGTTCTTTGTTTATTTTATCATTTCAAACGACCAATGACTTTTCTCAAATCAAACTCACAGCAACCAGTTGTTATTGTTGGAAATTAATATCTACAAAGTTGCACAACAAGTGACAGTTTGTAAAGTAATAACGCATGCCGATCTGCAACTGAATGTTACTGAAATAAACATGCATTGGCTCAGTTACCAGTATATGCTCAGCCTCTTTGAGTTGTTTCTGGAGCTGCTGGATATCGCTGTCTCTCTTCTCAACGTCCTTCTGCAGCGCTTGCATCTCCTGCTGCACTTTGCCCTGCTCCACCGCCGTCTGCATGAGCTCCTGGAACTCTTTATCTCTCTGCACTAACAGCTCCAGTATCTGCTCACAGAGTCAGCATACAGTCAATGCATGCTGCACTACACAGCAATCCACAAGAATATTAATAATAACTCTAATTAAACAGAATGCAAAATGTATTTCTTTTTTGTTTTTCCCAGGCTAAATTAGAAAACCTGTAAATATCAGATACGAATCTGTCGTCTTCTTGAGATTTCAGTGATGTACTATTGTCTGTACTTGTATGTGTTAACAGTGTCTCTCACATCTGTGTCCTCTCCAGGCTGGGGCAGTTTCTGTGTCCTGGACAGCGCCAGCATCTCTATCAGCTCTCTGCAACACAAACAAGAACACAAGAGACCCGAAGCTGTGTGTGAATAGTAGTGGTGTAATTATGTGTGTTAACAGTTCGACTCGAGTGGACAAAGGAGACTGTGATTTATTTATTCCATTATGAACTACGTTAATCCAGCAACTGTTAGCAGGAATCGCTGGGAATTTCATGAGTGAACTAGCAGTTTAATAGAGTTCTGCTTTGTAACAGCTAAAAAAGCAGACATAAATTACATAAATATTATTTCATCTAAACATGCAGAATATATTAAGTCAAACCTGGATAAAACTTCAATATCATCCAGAGTGGATAAAAGCTTCTCTTTCGTCGATTTCTCTGCCGCCGCCATGACTGTTTCTCTTCTTCTTCTTCTTCTTCTTCTTCTTCTTCTTTTCTTCTTCTTTCGGTTTAATGGCGGATCGCAAACCAGCATTTATAGGTGCATGCCGCCACCTACTGTACAGGAGTGTGTAACAACAGGGTTTTATATACTTTATTTAAAAAAAACATATATATTTATTTTTCTTTCTTTCCCTTTCCTTTTTTAATTATGACCTACCTATATTTTCTGATCGAATCCTGTATTTCTTAGAAAAAGAAATAGAGCCTTACAACAATCCCACATTTTCTTATTCCTTCCTAAAATCCCTTCCAAATTCCATCCACGTTTTAATCCATGCAAATTATACTCTCTGCACTATATTTATTACACCACAAAATGACATGCTCAACATTTTCTGGTACGTTACAACCGTCACATTTATCAGAAACGCTTTTTGTCATTAAATACAAAGTTACTGTTTCTCATCGCTCGCCTCGCGCATGCGTGTAAAATAACGCGCAGACGCAAGAGTCAGACAGTGACGCCTGCTGGCAGAAGAACCACAATATACAATCGCTCTCAATAAAATATTATCTGTGGTGTTCATAAACAGTTATTGCTTGTCACTTATAGATGCCGTTGTAATTTGGTACTTGCTAGTTTTCTCAGCGCTGGTGAGAATCAGCCAATATTCGTTTTTGATTGCTCGATTATTAGCATATTTTGCGTTTTATGTTTGAATTTCGTTGAGTCCAAGGAGATGCAAATGTTCTATTTGAATGACAGTCGGTGGGGAATTTATCCGTCTAATCGCAAATGTTGATATTCCATAGAGGTGGGATTCAGATAAACTTAACTATCATTTTGTTGTGATTATCATCTTCAATTCTGTGAAAATGTCACCTTTATAGTCGTCGTAGAAATAGATTATAATTAGTGATTTGGATTATGCATTTGTTGTCATCTAATGAACATTTAGTTTACTGATAGTAATTTAATTGAATCTCATCAAATTAATAGTTACGATTACGAATAAACGTAAACATGTTGTTAACAACAACAACAAATTATTTGTTTGCAGTTATAGGCCTACTCTGTGGTTCTCAACCTTTTGACTACAAAGCCCCACACTGTGCAACAATAGTCAAAGCTTATATTGTTTAGTATTTTTTTAAGAAATTTCGAGGCACCCAGAAGTCTGCTGACCCCTAGATGAGAGCCACAGCTTCGTGGTTCTCAATAATAATTCCAGATGTTATAGTTACTATAATTGTTTCCTTATATATTCTACATTTAACTGTAATTAAAAGTACTGGTAATTTTTAAATAATGAATTATAACATGTATTGAGAATCAGAAAGTGCTTGCCATGGTGGTACTTTCCAAGTGGATTTTCTAGTAGTCGTCACTAGAGGCAGTGAGAGCTGTAGATGTTGTGATCTGTCATGTGCGTCACACACACACATTGCTGTTGATCAGGAAACTAAACGCTTTCATTTCGTGCTGTGTTTTCTTTCTCGATCTCGCGGAACGAACTAAGCATTTTCACGAACTTTTCAGTATGGTTAAAGTTTCTTTTAACACGGCTCTTGCCATAAAGGATCCAAAGAAGGAAAGTCTCATTCCTGGTGTACAGGTACTGTAACGTTACTAACGAATCTTGTTGTATATTTACTTCTATTGAATTGCGTAACCGCATTTAAGGAATGTTTGGGTTCAATATTATCTCGTAATTAAGACTTTTAACAGAAAAGTACAGTTATATGTGCACATTGTTTTTTTATATATTATTTTGAGAGAAGTATAGGAAGTATCCAAAATGCAGAAGTAAATGTGTTTCTTTGTTTAGGTTTGCTCATCAAACTTTGATCAGGTTAAAAGTGTTATAAAATGGCTGACGGCCCAAAGTTTGTCAAAGACACATGATCAGAGACGGGTAATCACTCTTCTTTTCACCTCCTTAAATTGATATTAAATTGAACTACCTGCCCTTTTTATACAAAGAGCTGTCTTGGTCCATAAAGTAAAAAACTAAAATAAAAATGAAAAGGTTTTTTTTTTATTCAGTAACTTCTGTCCCTAAGTTTTATTGCAATTTTTTACCTTAAATAATATTTTATGTATTTATTTGTAGTTTATTTTGATGTATTCAATTTATATGTTTTGATAATTACTAAAAACAAACTAATTTACTCAAGCCCCCATGAGATCTGATACAAAGTTCACTTAGTTAAGTGAAAATAAGTGTAATTAGTTACTCCTGTATTTTGACAGAACCCTTGGTTACCATAGTACGTTTTTGTAAGTGTAATGAAATGTTAATAAACAAATAATTTCCTGGTATTGTTGGGTGTGAGACTGCCTGAACAGACTGCACTGGGCTGCTTGTTTGTGCCTGTGTTTGTTGGTAGCTGACACAGCCTGTTGTTGCCTCACTGACACTTTTTCTTTATTATATTTGTATGCAGATAAAAAAAAAAGCTCTTCACTGATTATTTTTTATTAGAATAAAGATTAAATACTTGTGACACAAGTGACAGAATAGAATAGAAAGAAAATGGATGACAGACTTGACCCACATAGAATTTATGTGGGTGAGCTGCACTAGTTTAAAATGACCAAATCGAGGCTAGACTATGGGCCAGTGGTGCGGTTACCTCTGGCTACAAGGGGGGCACTTACAAATGTAAAAATGAAATTGAGATTGATAAGCAGTTGGTGAATTCCACTTGATCAAGTGCCCTGCGAAGTGGACTTAACCATTGTGTGTGTGTGTGTGTGTGTGTGTGTGTGTGTGTGTGTGTGTGTGTGTGTGTGTGTGTGTGTGTGTGTGTGTGTGTGTGTGTGTGTGTGTGTGTGTGTGTGTGTGTGTGTGTGTGTGTGTGTGTGTGTGTGTGTGTTTTGAGTGATGGAAACTGTAAACATGGTTGTTTCCCTGAATGGTGTTCTTTTAGAATAATTTAACTGTTTCTCACAACACACTTTAGAAACACTTTACAATCTCTACCGGTAGACTTCACTGTTATATATGTGAGTGCTTTACATGGGTTGTGGAAGACAGATGTGTTGAGACATGTTTTATGTGTGCACTCTCAAACATGTTTATGATACAGGCAACTATGAAGAAAACTAGTGTATTGCATAAGGAGACAGAACTGCAAGCCAAGAATAAGAAAGTTAGACTTCAACTTAAAGGGACAGTTCACCCAAAAATGAAAATTCTGTCATTAATTACTCACCCTCGTGTCGTTCCAAACCCATAAGACCTTCGTTCATATTCGCAACACAAATTAAGATATTTTTTATGAAATCTGAGAGCTCTCTGACCCTGCATAGACAGCAACGCAACTGAATTATTCCCAGACCCAGAAACATAGTAAGGACATCGGTAAAACAGTCCATGTGAAATAAGCAGTGTTGGGAGTAACGCATTACAAAAGTAATACATTACAGTAACGGATTACTTTTTGCTGTAACGCAGTAGTGTAAGGCATTACTAATACATTTTCAGTAATATTTTACTCAGTGCATGTTCAGTAATGCTTGTTACAACACACTTTTAGCCCAAAATGTAACTTTTCTTAATATTTGATTTAAAGTCGGGCTCCGAACTTTTTTTACTTCCCTGGGTCTGGTCTTCGGGCAAATATTCATGTCATAGTTGAGTTCGGATGCGGGCCGTGCCTCGGGTCTGTTTTAGGCCTCTCCTTATTCTTATATTTTAGACATCCATCAATTAGTGCTGAAAAAATTGTCACGCTGGTGGAAACAACACAAGACTGTGCCGCGACTGTGAAGAGCTGCTCGGCGGTGTCTAGTGTCCTGCAGCGAGCCTTCAGCGCAGCTGAAGAGTTCTGCGTTCAAATACACGCAGTAAAGCTTGCCGTAAAGCCCTAGCAAATATAATTACCATGAATGTGTTCGAGGGAAATAGTAAGGATTTGCCATTTCCTCATTAGACGCGCCTTTAGAGAGTAGTGCATCTTCACGGATAATGATTATATTAAAGAGTTTTTATTTTTATTTATTTCGTTATGCCTAAGTATTAATTTAAAGCTTTCTATACATTATCATGTCTGTGAGGCATGTATTCGCTGTCTTTCGGTTCATTTTTCAAAAGTAGACCCTTTTATACAGTAGTTCCGAATGATGTTACTCTTACCTTTATGAGGAAAAATTACGGCGTAAGTTGTTTCCATTGAAAAAAAAAATGCAATTGATTGTGCTGGTGCCTCCATGTCCTGCGCTTTAGCTTCCACTCTCCGCACAAACTATTGGATGCAGCGCACATTTATCTAAGTTTAACGTTTAAACATTGTTATATGCTTGAACTGTTTTGGTATATCTATAGATTTTATTTTAGGCAAGTCGTGAATATTTGAGAAGGCTAAATTGATCAAACATAAACTATGATCAGCCTGCGGTCTGCCGCTGGCCGCTTGGTCGTTACTTTAAGAAAGAAAAAAACGTATTTAATGAAAAACAAATGCTCCAAATATTTTTATAAATTAACTTATAAAAGAAAAACGAAACGAAATATAAATACTTTACCATTACATACAAAACTGAACTATTTGAATAGCTTAAATATGAGTTTTTTTGGGAGAAGAGGGGGGAGGAGACGGGCTCGGGTCAGTAATTCTGATAAGCTGTCGGACACAGGCCGGTCTAGGGCCTGCCCTGAGTGTCTCGGGCTAGGGCCTAAATTTGAGGCCCGTGCAGGGCTCTAGTTAATTTTGTCATTTTAGAATGTTAAGATCTACTTCTTTAGTTATTTTGGGGAAAGTAACTCAAAAGTAATACAGGAGTAATGTAATGCATTACAATTTTGAGACAGTAATATTGTTAGGTGACAAATTACTTTTAAGTAACAGTAACAAGTAATCTATAATGTATTACAGTTTGAAAGTAACTTGCACAATACTGGACATAAGGGGCTCAACTTCAATTTTACAAAGCTACGAGAATACGCTTTGTGTGCAAAGAAAACTAAAATAACTTGATTTATTCAACAATTCTTCTCAATGAGTTACCACATTAATTATGTTCTGGGGAAAGCACGTGTATATGAATGAAGGATGCATTTATATAGCGCTTTATTGTGTATTGTTGTACACCCAAAGCGCTTTACAATCATGCGCGGGGGGGGGTCTCCTCAACCACCACCAGTGTGCAGCATCCACTTGGATGATGCGACGGCTGCCACAGGACAATGGCGCCAGTGCGCTCACCGCACACCAGCTACAGGTGGAGAGGAGAGAGAGAGATAGAGCCAATCAAGTGGATGGGGATTATTAGGAGGCCATGATGGACAAGGGCCAGTGGAGGGAATTTGGCCAGGACACCGGGGTTACACCCCTACTCTTTATGAGAAGTGCCATGAGATTTTTAATGACCACAGAGAGTCAGGACCTCGGTTTAACGTCTCCTCCGAAAGACGGTGCTTTTTGACAGTATAGTGTCTCCGTCAGTATACTGGGGCGTTAGGACTAGAGGTCGACCGATAATGGATTTTACAGATACCGATAGCTAGGTTGGACCACACTGGCCGATACCGATTAATTAACCGATAGTTTTTAAATGGATACTGAAATAAAACTAGAGCTTTGCTATATAACATATATAAGTATAAATATATAACAGTACTGAATCATACTTTGCAAATTAATAAAAATATTAATATTATGTATTATATTGATATTTAAAGTTATTTCATAGTTTTCTAATTTTAAAAGAAGAAACTTTAAAATGTATAAATGTAGCCTATGTATGTAGCTAATAGCGAATGTTGAAATGAACACTAACAAGAAACAATACTTCTACAGTTTTCATTAATGCTACGAATGGACTCTTATTGTTAAGTATTACCATTTAATTTCAACAGTCATGCTTAAAGATGGCCATCTTTAAATATTTACACAAGGCCATACCATTAAAATTACATACATTTGGATATTGTTTGTGTACTCACACACTTTATTTGCTTCTATTTTAACACTTGATAATTATCTAATAATTAAGAAAAAGTGAGTCACACAAAAATGAGGGAAAAATGCAGCGCTGTGTCTAGGAGAACTCAGAGGTATCTCTCACACACACACACACACACACACACACGACGCTTTGCGTTCAATTCAAGTGGCGTTCTAAAACAGTTTATTTGATCACCAAACGGACAGAAGTTTGTTTCTAGAATGAACAGTGTGGCATTAAACAGTTTGAATTTGGTTTAAAAAAACAGCAAGTGGAAAGAGAAAGAGCGATCTATTACAGCTCTCTATATGAAGCATACAGACTTTATTAGAGCCACAGAAAGACAAACGTTTTGCTAAAAAATGCACAATACAAAATGTATAGCCTAGAGTGAAGTCATTATGTACATTCACAATGATTTAGGGCAAATATAATGTAATTTAATAGAAAACTATGTGAATGGTGCTCTGTTCCGCCGCAGGATTTTCTGTCGGCTGTATTTAAATGGCATTTGAAGTTTCCCGCTCAGTGCAGTGTCACATGTCAAAATAAACAACACGTGCTGTCAGTATATTGTATAATGCCAGCGGACCTTCTCAGCCACTCCAGCAATGGACGCAAAACGGAAAACTATCGGCATGGATTTTTACCGATAACCGATAGTTGCGGCAATCAACTATCGGTGCCGATTAATCGGCAAAACCGATTAATCGGTCTACCACTAGTTAGGACCCACACAGCCCACAGGGTGAGCACCCCCTGCTGGTCTCACTAACACCTCTTTCAGCAACAACCTAGTTTTGCCAGGAGGTCTCCCATCCAGGTACTGACCAGCTCAACCCTGTTTAGCTTCAGTGGGCAACCAGTCTTGGGCTGCAGGGTGATATGGCTGCTGGTATATGTCGTGGTACTCTCCAAAATGGTCGAAGACGGTAACTCGAGGGAGAAGAATTTCCTTTTTTGGGTGAACTAACCCTTTAAGTTTAGAAATAAAAACTATTCGACTGCTTGTCTATACAATATGATTGTTGCTGTTGTTAATTTTCCTGCTGTATCTCAACTGTAATGTCTTTGAGCTATGGAAAGGCGCTAGATAAATTAGGCTAAACATTGTTGTTAAAATAAAAGAAACCAAAGTGCAAAATACAAGCAAATAGCATATGCAAATATAGTGCAATTTGATCTTATTTTACTGTGGAACCAGGAAATGCCTGATTCATGAGGCATTCAAGAAGCATTAAAAACACTCTTAACTGTAATTTCTGGTCAAGACCATCCAACACTCGCCTCCATGTACTCAATAAAGTGCTGTGTGCTTGCATTAATGAGAGAATGTGCCAATAAACAAACAAAAAAAAACGATTCAACAACTAGGAAAAACTATTTGGATAATTTGGATTAAATAAGTACAGCACAATGAAACAAGGCACTTTATATCCTGCATCACAGCCTACATGTTATCTGTCTCACTTTTTATCATTCTGATAGTCACTTAAATTCCCCTTCTGCTATTCAAATAGAAACTGTTTGATTAACTTTCTCTTTCGATTCATATTGCACTTAGGCCTGCAGTTATTTTTGAGTGAAGCTCAGTAAGCATTTCTGTAGAATTTAAAGATTTTTCCTCTTCGTGACTTTTTGCAGAAGTTGCTGAGACCAAACTGTTTTAACGCCTCTTTGACCGTAAACCAGGAGAGATGCAGTGTGAATCTCACTTCTTTTTGTGTTCTGTTTGTCTCATAAATGCCATTTGTCATAATTCATGTTTAAAACAGACTCTGAATAGACTAAGGGTTTTCTGTTCCATTTGTGATGTGTCTCATGGCAGAGACACTGGCTGCTGTCTGTCAATGTCTAGTCTACAGGACTCACTCAACTGAACGTTTAGGCTGAAGATCAGGCTGGGGAGAGTCAGGCCCTGTTGTATACTGTATACTTTACATAATGCTTAAAATAAGGCATTCATTTGAACAAGGGAAATTAATCTATCCAGTAATATTCATATTTTATCCTTTAGTGCTTTGAAAATCACTCTCTGTAACTTCAATAGAAGACTTTAATTCTCATGTTGGCCTGTTCTTTTGATTTAATCTGTGTTTAATATGCTTAAATGGCTGCATTTGTTTGATAAAAAATACAGTAAAACAGTAATTTGTTAAATGATATTGGTTTAAATAGCATTTTTTTATTTTGATCAATTTTAGAATGTAATTTTTGTCTGCGATGGCAAAGCTGATTTTTTTTCAGCAGCCTTTCTTCCAGTCTTCAGTGTTATGTGAACCTTCAGAAATTATGATTTTTGATGCTCAAGAAACATTGCTTATTATTATAAGTGTTGAAAAGAGTTGTGCTGCTTAATACTTTTGTGGAAACCGTGGTATGCTATTTTTTCCCGGATTCTATGATGAATAGATGATGAAATGTTTTTGTAACATTATAAATGTCTTTACTGCCACTTTTGATCAGTTGAATGAATCATTGTTGGATAAAATATGAATTACTTTTGATTAGAAGTGTGTATGTATATTGTTAAGTAGTGTTCAAATATAATTTAGTAACGTCGTTTCTCTGTGTAATTTGCCCCGTAGGATCCTGAGGCAGCGGTGTTGGTGCGTCCGCAGTCTAAGGTGTGGTGCTGGTGCTTCTGTCTGGGATTGGCTCTCGTTCTCTCTGGCGTAGTGGTGGGAGGAGCCTACCTATATAGATGCTATGTGCTTGAGGTGAGAAAATTGATGTAACCATAGTGATACCAAAAACAAAACATCATAACATCTAACATGTCACCTTGCATTGATGATTATCTTCATGTTGTTTCATTTCTATAATAATTATTTCATAATCAGTCTAAGCCTTGAAGCAGTGATTTTCAGCTGGTGGGTTGTGGCCCATAAATGGGTCACAGATTATCTCTGAAATGCAAAAGCAACTCTAATTGAGCATAGACAGAATGTAGACACAGAATAAACTGAATGATTATTACAGCATTGAGCACACTGGCAATCAATGTGGAGTATGTGGTTCACATATATAATCAGGGGAGAGAGTAAGGTTGTTAACTTGACTTTCCTTTGCTACAGATGCAGGAGATCGTGGATGGCAGAGCGGATGAGAGGAAGGGTGAACACGCCTCTTTGCAATTGGTGAGTATAGAAGGTAATCCCTTTCAACAGGTTTGTAGGCAAAGAACACTGGAGACAATTGTTAGAGGTAATGCTGGAGTTCAGGAAGTCAGGTAAGTAGTCCACTTTGTACAAACGAGACCAGACACTGAGGTGTGTGCTTTTGTAACATTCCTTATGAGTGAGCAGGATGAGTAGGTGTGTGTGATCAGAATTCCGGTGCTGGCAATCTGCCTTGTCATTCTCAATTCAATAGAACATTCTCACTTGCGGTCTTGGCCTCTTGAGAGCGTGTGCGTATGACAGCAATTGCACAAGACTGTCCCAGGTCTTCAAAACACCAAAGCACAGTGCCCTTAAAGGGTTAGTTCACCACAAAATGAGAATTCTGTCATTAATTACTCGCCCTCATGTCGTTCCAAACCCGCTAGACCTTTGTTCATCTTCGGAACACATTAATATGTTTGATGAAATCGAAGAGCTCTCATAGACAGCAATGCAACTGAAATGTTCCCAGGTCCAGAAACGTAGTAAGGACATCGGTAAAACGGTCCATGTGACATCAGTGGCTCAACTTCAATTTTACAAAGCTACGACAATGCTTTTTGTGCGCAAGATTGGTTATAATCATAATTTTATAATAAATTCAAAATCAAGACCTGAAAACTAGGGAATGGAAATGGCAACTGAGCTCTGAGTGATCCTCTGCTGCCATCTACTGGATATAATGGTAATTCCATGCAATTGTCATCTCAAGTCTTTGTGCAAAATGTTTTTTTGGCAATTTTTTTGTCCTCTGAATGAAATGTAATTTTTAAAGAGAAGTTTACTGCACAACTGTGAAGTTACAAATAATAAGGCTTTTAAATATTGTATAAGTGTTTAAAAAATAGTTTTTTTGTTGGGGGTGGGGGGTTGCGTTTGCATCCCTGGCTCTTTGAGATGGCACAGTCAGAGCAGCCTTGAATGAACATTCTCACATCCCTGGCCATATTGCGCCACCAGAAGCAATCTTTAAGCATCGAGAGTGCTGTTGGCTGCTGGGTGATGAGTGGGGTGTGCTGTGATCTGGGACACCCCGGTGGAGCTGTTTCGGAGGCATTGGAGGATGTGGTTAGTTGCGGTGACCACTGAATGGGACTCAGAATCCAGTTGGGAAGCTAGATGGGCTCAGGTTCCTTAGTGACCTCTTTTGGAGCATGAAGACAGGCATCCGCTTTGACATTCTTGGTACCTGGACAATAGAAATTGTAAACAGAGAACACTGTAGACATGAAGGAAGGGAAGATTTCGTGAAGTTCAGAAAGTCAGGTAAGTAGTCCACTTCATACAAATGAGACCCCACACGAGGTGAGATGAGGTGTGTGCATTTGTAGCAGTCCTATTGAGTGAGCTGGATGAGTAGCAGGTGTGTGTGATCAGAATTCTGGTGATGAAGAGCGCTGTGATTGGCTGATGTTGGAGCCTGGCAATTCTGTAACAGCAAATACTTCAAAATCATCTGCCGCTTGGTAGAAGCTTGCTAAATTAGCCACAAGCCAATATGCAAAGATCACGTGACTTGTCCTCATCCTCAAAAACCACAAAATTATGCAAGATACAACTTAGACTGCATAGCACTGAGAGTAAACATGCATGCAACAGGTGCTACAATTACAAGCACAATTTTTGGTTAAATCGGACTGAATTTTTTTTACATGCGCACTCTGCACAAATATAGAGTTTCTCACTGTTTGCACATAATAACTACTCTCCTACACTGTTCCTTTATTTGTTTTAACAGCAGAATTAATATTTATCCATAAACTGCTGTGCAGTGCTGCTGATATTTATCACGCAGCAAAAACGCCTCTCCCTGCGCACAAAACGGGTTGCCTGTAGATGAGAATCAAGAACTGGTGGGACGAGTTCACTGCCGAGTGAAAGGAGAGTTTTATAACGACAGGACACGCATTTATACAACACTTTATTCAAAAGGAAGAACCGCTCGTTCCGCGCGTCATATGTCATTGCGCTATTTCTGCATTGCACATGCGCAGTCCTTTCAGTTTCGGTTTTCAATTCGATCGAGTGTTTACATGCACTCTCGAAATTCAATTGAGCCGTCAATACGATTACAAACGGATTATTTGGTTGCATGTAAACGTTGCCAGTGCAAGCCATTTTACAACTTGGCAAGTTCGAAGAAACTAGTCACTAATATTAACATGAAAACATTTTCACTTTATTTAAGTGCGCTGTCTTGACAGAACGGATTTAACACAGACAGGTCCGGATTAACACAGTGTAGTGCCCTAGGGTGACCACATTTGAAGTGCCAACCCCCCCCCCCCCCCCAATATTTTTTTTATATATATTCAGGAGCACATTCTGTTCAATAACAAAAATTAGACTTCACATTGAAAGGTAATATTTGACTTCTTAACGTGATTCAAGTGTTTTCTAATTTTATAAAAAATATGTCATTATGTCAAATTCAAAAATCTATATTTATAAGTTTTTCCAAAATTTCTAATAAAACAAAATAGAATAGGAACAGGTAGAATAAGAAGAATAAGTTACCAATCAAAATAAATATGAACAAAATTAGTTTCCACTACAAAGGTGGCACACAAGAACACAAAAGTGGCATACAGGCACATTTACAGAGGCTCAGAGGTGGCATGGGTGTTTTCAATTCATAACCATGTTGTGAGATTAATGTTTTAAATATGTCATTTTGAATATAGAACTATTGTTTGATTTAAATTATTTAAATAACTGAAATTACACTTTAAAAATAAATAATAAAACTGCCAGCAAGTCACTGATTTTATCACTGAATCATTCATTCAATTAATATTATGATAGTGGATAGTATGCACGTTGGGACGCAGGGTCTGTCTTTATGAATGGGTAATTGCATCACTGACTCACTAGATTAATTTTAAAATCCGGATTCATTCATAAATAAAACAACGCTGTGTTTGAATGGAGATGTGCAGAGGCTCGGCTGTGACTGAAACTATTTCCTTGATGAAATAGAGCAAAATAAGGCAATGTTGTTTAAGTCATACAATGTACATCACTTAATAATACTTTATTGTTTATTGAACTGTTGTATTAATTTAATATCACATTTGCAAACTCCCTTGATAATCTTTAAAAGTTGTCACTCACTTCAGTTCATCGCGATCTCCCAAAGCTCCGTCCATTATAATCAAAGAAGCTCTCCAAACTGCACAACGAATCTCTTATATACACCAGTCTACACTTTGTTTATTATAACAAGAGGATTTGTGAGCTTGCACAACTTAGCAATGAACGAAACTCGACATATCAACATATGTCTGCGATACATTAGTCTACTCAACGCTGCAAAAACACGCAAGTAGAAATCTTTGAAGCTCCCCTCAGCGCAAACACAAATAGACTATGCTGATCGGGTTAGTCGCACAGGTGCTCCGAAATATTATTTGATAGTCGCATGCAGTACTTTTCAGTCGCACTGTAGAGCCCTGGCTATGTTGTGATATTTCCTATTTTTTTATTTATGTTTTGCATAACCGCTAAACTGACGCTGCCTATCCATTTGTGAATAAATATGCTGGACTCTGGGGGCAATGCGTGCATATATTTTATATTCTTTGGATATTTATTGTATCATTAACTGTTCATTTTCTTGGCATCAAAATAATATATATTTATACAAAACATAAAAAATATTTTAAAGGTCTAGTCATTATCTTAATCACTTGGTGCCCCCCTATTGGCTGGTGCCCCAGGGCACTCGCCCAATCCCGTCTATGGATAATCCGGCTCTGCATCTTGAGAAAAAGTCACAAATATTCATCCGGAAAAATGCTGACTTTTTCCGACAGCAGGACATTTATAGATCTGTACTTGTAATACTCTGTATCAAGCTGTTTTTCCCCCTATGAAACTGCGATATTGTTACACTTGTGTCAACGAGCAAATAATTGATTTGCCTTTCAACAAGTGTACATTTTGTTGGTACCAAACTGCTCTTTGAAATGTTGTTGCCAATTTGTGTTAATGCTGCATATGTTTATAACACTCAGGAGGAGCGGATGTTCGTCTGTGGGGTGAATTACTTTGAGGATGACTATGTGTTTGATGAGGAGGTGGAGGTGGAGTTTGAGGCACCTCTGAGGCGGATTGAAGAGAATGTGAGCTTTTTCGAAGACGATGAGGTGGAGCTCATCAAAGTACCAGTCCCTGAGTTCGCAGACAGCGATCCAGCTAGCATCCTGCATGACTTTTCCATGGTACAAAAATACATACACAGTGTTTAGCCATAACCACCATAAACATATTATCAGTCACGCGCTGTATTTGTTTTATCATTATACATTTAACGGGGATAGACTGGTTTTCTGAAATGATCAGTTTCTGAGATTATAGGTTGCAAATAGAAGTTCATGAGTTTCGTGTTAAACAGACATTAGTGAAATATTACTATGTGACCCATTATATACGGCAAAATTATACATTTTTCCTTTATGCCAAAAATCATTAGGATATTAAGTAAAGATCATGTTCCATGAAGATGTGTTGTAAATTTCATACCGTAAATATATAAAAACTTAATTTTTGATTAATCTGACATTTGGACAATTTTAAATGTGATTTTCTCAATATTTTGATTTTTTTTTGCACCCTCAGATTGCAGATTTTCTTAGTCGGCCAAATATTGTCCTGTCATAACAAACCATACACATCGATGGAAAGCTTGTTTATTCAGCTTTCAGATGATATATGAACCTCAATTTCACAAAATTATGACTGGTTTAGGGGTCCAGGGTCACATATTTGATTGATATGTGCTTTCTGGATCACAGAAACTGTTAATAAAACAGTTATTTTATATTGTAATATTATTTTACATTACTATTTTACTGTATTTTATATTAAACAAATGCACCCTAGGTAAGCATAAGATTTTCAAAAACATAAAACAAATCTAACCAGCCCCAAACTTTGAACGTTTTTTTGGTTATTGTAATCTTACTGTCAGAAAAGCTAATTATGTAAATACATAATGATTGATTGGTTTTCACTGCAAAGCAACATAGAAATTCTGCAAACATCACAATTTTAATGTAAAAAAAAGTCCCTCAGAACCTTAATAGGCTGAGATATTTACATTACTGGATATCAATATGGCTTTGTCAATGACTAATTCTTTTATTTTTACTTTTGGTCCTCCCTCAATCTTGAATATTTTGTTACATCTTTCATTCTTCTAAAATAATTTTCTTTAATTAATTGAAAAATCTGAATGTTTCTGTGTGTCATTCTGTGCTGTCAGAAACTGACTGCTTACCTCGACGTGACTCTGGAGACATGCTACATCATCAACCTGAACACATCTATTGTCATGCCGCCCAGAGATTTTCAGGAGTTCCTGGTCAACATGAAGGTAACCAGCCACATTAATAACAGGAGATTGATTCTGTGAATTTGTGTCAATAAGGGGTTCTTGTGTTGGCGTGAATGTGTTTTCCACACAAATGCATTTGAGAAGTGAAGTTGATGTTTGTATGTGTTTTTGCAGGCAGGAATGTATCTTCCTCAGACATACCTTGTGCGAGAAGAGATGATGATTACAGAGAGGCTGGACAGCACCAGTGATCTGGGCTATTACATCAATAACCTGTGCAAAGACAAAGACACGTACAGACTGCAGCGTAGAGAAACCATACAGGGTAAGTGTACACAAATAAACCATTTGATAAGACTTTGTTTACAGTAAACAGTGTTTACATCTTTCCACCATAACAGTGGAACTTATTGTCAAGTTTTTGCACAAATAAGTGGTGGAGGCACAGTATTTCCTCTCATGATCACCGTATAAATAAGTGCATGTCAAACTGCTGAAAGCTGAATGTGCTCCGCTGCAGGTATGCAGAAACGTGAGGCTCTGAACTGCCACAAGATCCGCCATTTTGAAAACAAGTTTGTTGTGGAGACTTTGATCTGTGAGCCATGAAGAACTCGAATCTCTGACGCAGCAGCAGATCTTCAGCTTTTCCTTTCACTCAGTGAAGTTTCTGTTGTGCCTGCTTGTTTTTTCATAGGCCTTTTTTCACATGCATTTTTAAAAATATAAATGTGAAACTGTCTTTTCTGCACAAAGAGGTGTATTATGTTTGAGTGTACATGTGTCTTATGCTATTTTATGAATATTAGGCCTAATAACGGCACATATTGCGCGCAAGAACAAAAAGAGATTAACAATAGTGATTTTAGCTTATATAGATGCCCAATCAGTTTAAACAGTACGTAATTTAAATGATTTACAGTTTATTCCATGTGCTTGCTGAAAAGGTATGATTTATTTGTCTTTATATAAAAGTGTTTCTGTTCTTTTTAACGACATCTACTGTATTTAAATCAGTTTTCAGCAAATTATTGTATATCTGGATCACAATATTGCAGCGTGACAATTTGAGGCATTCTTGAATTTGCATTTATAACTCTTTTCTTTTTAATGCGATTAATAACCATACAAACAGAACACTTACTTTAAAATGACTAGAAATGTTCCAATCTGAAATGACTTTGTTCTTTGCTAATTTGTATACAAGCTGAACACTTTTCTGTCATTAGACACAAGCTCCATATAAACTAAAATAAACCGAAAAATCACACCAAATGTTTTTGTCGTGTTGATGTTGTTAGGTTTGTCTGTATACACAACTATTCCAATGTTTGAGGTGGATTTTTCCCAAAGAAAAACTTTATTTCAGTGTTGAGCGACAGTAAATACTTTTTTTTGGTGATTAGTTGAAGGTAATGTTAAAATATTTCAGCGTATCCCAGCTTAATATGCAGACAACTATAAGTAAGCATTTTGTACGTATTATTCCCCTGACGTGTTATAAATACTGAGACTGTGGCACTATAAGAATATCAGCATCGAGAGTCATTTTTAGTTGATTTCAGATTTTCATCAAGTCAGAGAGGTGCAGTAAGCAGGACACAATACTTCAGGGGAGCTGACAAACCTAGCATCTTCCTCCTACGGCTTGAAGCGCTCATTTGCCCCCTCTGGTGGTTAAAGCCCATTCTTACATTGTTAATCTACATATTAAATCCTAAAAAAAGAAACAAAAACACAAGGAACCGATCATACTAAGCAGCACTCACTCACCAGTGGAGCACAATAAGGCACCTCGAATTGTTAAAATGGCTTTTAAAGATCCCTCACGAGCCCCAGACTGTAAAGCTAAATTCACGAAGGCAGGGGTAGGCAACGTCGGTCCTGGAGTGCCGCTGTCCTGTAGAGTTTAGCTCCAACCCTAATCAAACACACCTGAACAAGCTAATCAAGGTCTTCAGAATTACTAGGGCTACAGACAGGTGAGGTTTTTTTCAGGGTTGGAGCTAAACAATGCAGGACATCGGCACTCCAGGACCGACGTTGCCTACGCCTGGCTTATGTACTTTTACCTAAACATCGTAAAAACAAAACATGTCCGTCTGAGTTATAACTAAAATGTAATTATTTTACAGGAAAATAAATGCAAATGACTGGCAGCTGTAGTAGTAGATTCACTCATTTGATTAAAAAGGCCATTTGTAAAGGGGAAATTTATTTGAAGACACTGGACCGAGGATGTATAAATTTCAGCATTCATAAACAAGATGGCTGACAGTTTTTGTGACCTGTAGTTTACTTTCAATACAAGTCCCTGAACAGCTCCTTCAACACTGGATAACCAGCAACGGCTAAAGACATGACATGAGGGCTTCCTTCAGAAGAGCAGAATGTTGAAGATCATCTGCTCGATTGATTTCTCAACGATCACAATCTGACGAAGCCCACTGGTCTCCAGAAGTAACATACTGTTCTTGGTAAGACAAGGAGAGGAAGGCAAGAAAATAAACCAATTAAAAATGGTTGACATTTCGAGAGGGAAGATCACCCCTTTTGAAAGTACATATCTGTGAAACCAAACTCAGCTTTCTCCTTCCTATAAAGAAACAAGCACAAAGCATGGTATACTAGCTATGTCTGCATTTTGTGGTCACAAAATTGGATTTATTTGTACGAGATACAAAAATGTAAACATTGCAAAATAAATAGTTAAAACAAGTGACGCAGGACCTATATTCATGCTCATGATCCCAACATGAACTGATGCACTTGTCTTGCTTGCATTTTCAAGTGCAAAAGCATGATGACAAAAAACAAAAATTCTAGGATTCAAGTAACAGAAATGACAGACTAATGATACAAACAGACTATTTTACAAGGTAGTGATAACTCCCAATTTTACAAAATGTACACTTATAATATTGACAAATTTCTTAATATTTTGATATGCTGTTATTGGGTATAAGTCCGTGTAGAAGCGCACAGCTCTCAGCACTGCAGTCTTTGTGTTTTTGGATGGGCTATGTGACCTCCATGGCGACTGTGGTCTCTGATAATCCGTTGAGAGCCAGTCTCTCTGGTTCGTGATTCTCCCTGCAATAGCAATAGAACAAATTGTCATTCTATATTTGGAAATTAAAGATACACTAAACTAGATAAAAAAAAAAAAGTATTCAGCCAGAACACATTTAATGTCATTACTGTCACTTTTATGTTACTTGTCAAATAAATTCTGTCCTTTAAACTTTCTATTCATCAAAAAAAAAAATCATGATTTCCACAAAATTATTAAGCAGCAAAACCATTTTTAACATTAATAAGAAAAAGACCATAATAATGGTCTATCGAAAGCATACAATCCGAAACAATATTGTATATTTAAAAAAATAGTACATATTTAAATTAATTTTACGCCGTCCAAAATAAATAAAACTAAGGAAAGGAAAATAACTAAAGTGAATAAGAATAAGCGCTGTGTCTGGGTTCAGACCTGGCAATGTCGATGGCACTAGTGGGGGTGACTTTGGGTACCCGGTCCAGACTGCTAGCAACACTGGCCAACTTTAAGGCTGAGGGGGAAGGGGTGCACAGGCGCGCACTGTGGTGCGTGTGGGCAGGAGACACAGCGCTCACGGTGCTCAGGGGCCCGTGGCCGTGAGGCAGAGACTGAGGGACGGGCAGCTGTGGGCTAGATGCATTCGTCATCCGTCCTAAAGAGCCTGACTCACCACCACCTCCACTCTGTACAGAACGGTTCAATTTGGCTTGTCTAAAGCTTCCTGCAGCAGACAGAAGATTCGTTTAAACAATCAATTTAACTTTTTTAAATTAACCACCAAACAAAGATTTTGATACAAGTCTCCAAATAAATGTAGGTCTCATTAAAAGTTTTGTTATTAGTCCCCACTAAGTGCTATAAAGCATTTTTAGTTTTAAAATATTTGGACTAAAACATTGCAATAGAACTACTGAGAATTTTAGATTTCAATGACATGAAGTTGCACTTGCCTGAATTGGGAAGGACGCCATTGACACACGCAATCTGGGGCCTGTTTTCATTGTTGGGAGCGTTGACCACAGCAGAGGCAGCAAAGTGTGCACTAGCCGAGTCCAGAGTCTTAGACATGCAGTCAGATGACGCCGTGTTCTGTAGAATACGAAAATGATATTTTTTGAGGAATTCATAATTACAGAACCGAATGGCAGTGAGGTTTATTCGTGTATATACTCACAGGCAGGTGTGTGTGCAGTTCTGGTGCGGTCGAGTTCTGCTGGAGTTCTTGCTGCTGTAACTGTTTGTGCATCTGAACCAGCTGCTGCTGATGGGAGTGAAACTGTTCTTCTGTGAATGCACCTGCATGTGCAACAATATGGAGCATAAATTGATGCTCAACAGATTTAAAGAGCTTTAAACCAGCAATTCCATTTTCTTCCTCCACTAGGTGGCAGTAAAGTATCTCATGTACTAAGGAAATCATGAACACTAACATTCGGTAGTTTTTTTATGTACCACTTCTTCAGCAAAGATGCATTAAATTGATCAAAAGTGACAGTAAAGACATTTATAATGCTGCAACTGTTTTATTTAAAATAAATGCAGATCTTCAATAATTAATGAGGAAAAATGTATGTTTCGACAACAATACGACAAGGTTTTTTCAACATTAATAATAATATAAATGTTTCTGGCACACCAAGTCAGCATATTATAATTATTTCTGAGGAGTCATGTGACACTGAAGACTCGAGCAATAACTGCTGAAAATATAGCTTTGCCATGACAGGAATAATTTTATTTAAATTAGATTTAAAATATATTAGAAATTATATTTCAAATTGTAATAATATTTCAGAATATCACTGGTTTTACTATATTTCGGATCAAATAAATGCAGTCTTGGTGAGCTTAAGAGGCTTTAAATAAATGAATAAGACAAACATGTCACTGACTTTTGAACGGTAGAATACATGTGTAATAACGGTCAACATTGCACACAGCCATTTCATGTAAATATGTGCAATTTTGTTTGTTAAATGACAACATGTTCCAGGAATTATGACGTGGCTCAAATAGATTCAAGGTAAACTATTTGCATAAATACACTGATAGGACAAAACACAACTGAATGCTACATTATGGTCAGAAAAATCTAAAACCGTGCTCTGCATACAGACTTCGTCCACTACTGAGAGGTGTGAGAGCTGAGTTTTATGCATAGTATGGCTGCTTGATTATGACAAAGATCATAATCACGATTAATTTGGTCAATACTGTAATCACGATTATTAGAGGGTCATAGGATCAAAACTTTATATAAAAGATTTATTTAAAGATAGCAATATATCAAATATATTTTTCTGTAAATAAGGTTGCTATGACATCTACATTTTAGAGACCAGCGAAATGTCACAATGCTCAATACCACAGCAGAGTACTAAGGTATAGCCTAATTTACTTTAACCCAATTTACTGTTACACATGTATTTTAATTCTCATCTGTTTATGTCCATTTATTACATAACCGACGAGGGTTTACATGAATAATAACTAAGCACCACATTGTGACATTTATGCATGTATTTGACCTTGTGTTCTGTTCTGTCTCTGAGCACAGAAATCCTCCAAAGGAACAGCGCAAGTTCTCTTTCGTGCTTTTGAAAACACGACTAAATCTAATCAACTTTAATAAATCAAGCACGTCCCATTTTGCAAAAGACACGTAACATGATTTTACTGATTTGCACATGAAATCAGGGTTTTATGGAGGACTGAAAGCACACTGCTGAAAAAGGGGGCGGAATGGGGTGCAATAATTGTTTTATCTTGATTATTGTATTTTTGGAGGCCGAAATCGTTTTTCGATTAATTGCACAGCCCTAATGCATAGTAGGGCTGCCACTAACGACTATTTCGATTAATCTATCGACTAATCTAAACTATTAATTTCCCACAAAAAATAAACGTAAGAATATTTAATTAAACTATATTATTAAACCAAAATCCAAATTTCTATTAAATCCTTTTTTAAAGCAAAAGTAAAGTGCAACAGAGTGCAAGCAGCAAGTGTCCATCTTTCAGTCCAAATCACTGAAATCAAAGTTCAGCATTATAGTGTATGAATGACAACATATCCACGTGTTCTAGTCTAATAATACGATTACAATCAAAAAACACTTTTTAAAGGAGTATTTACCAGATATATTATTTACCAGAATTTATTTAGGTGAAAAATGTAAATGTGCAGTATTTATAAAAAAAAAAATGTTATATAAAATCAATTATTTGGAGATGCTTTTTATTATTATAAATTTAATGGAACCATTAGAATGGAATCCAGAAAATAATGGAAAAACAATCTGGTAAAGATAAAACTGTACAAACTCAATTAATTAGATGGGCTTTTTGATTAATACAATTTAATTTAACCATTAAAACAGTATAGAAAAATGAAAAAAAAAACTGATTTTGGATATAAAACGGATTTCATAGGGCCCTATAATTATAATTTTTTTTGTGGTAATAAGAATATATGTAAGTGAGCAAAAGCTTTTAAAATGACTTAAAATACATATATAATAGCAATACATATATAATAGCAATGATGCAATAATAATTAGTTCAAATAAAGTATCAAAAGCAAGAAATCTCATGGTTTTATTGAACAAAACTTAAAATACAAACAATAGAGCTAATGTAGATTACTCATAACAACAAAGGCCTGCAGGGGGCGCCGAAGGCCTGATGATTATTTTTAAACATTACTGTGCGATCTAACCCTTGTTTAATATTGACCAAGCCCCATTTAATTCAAATGTCCACTTAATCTTTAATATTTGGCCATTTCTTTAGCACAGATATGCTATAGCCTCTGTAATTAAATGAATATGTGGACATCAAAACGTGTAAACTTAAGAGTGAGGGTTTGAGCTTTTATTTTGAAATCGCGATGTATTCTCCTGTGTTTGCATTTTAATATAAATGATTTACCTTCTGATCGTGCAAATTGCGTTCGACCGCTTGAACACAACGACAGCGACAGTTTGGGCTGAGTACTAAATGTTTACGCATTATACAAGTGATGCATTATGGGTCAAAATGCATTAAAAGCAAAAGGAACTGCATCGCATCATAGCGTTTGTAAATTCATAAATGGGTTTAATATATCATGCAGCCTTTGAAAACGGTCTAATAATGTGTTTTATGGATTCTCGTCTGTGAAATGCACCACTTCCGGTATTTTTCCGGTTAGTCAACGATTTTTTTAAAATTGACTACTCGACTAAAATCAACAAATCGCGACAGCCCTAATACATAGTGCACTATCATGTATCAGATCAGTGCAGAACTAACTAAAATCAACAGGCAAGCCACGTCACAAAAAACTGTCAGGCTATATTTGTTGAAAAACGCTGGAATAAACTGAAAGTTACAATTTAGTTGATTGACCTTCTGAATCCTGTTCAGGTCAGATATCTCACCTGACACACTGTTAGACAGCAGCGTCGCTCCACCTTTTTCCACCTGCGGAGTCCCTTTCTTGTCCTCACCCCTTATGTTCTCCTGTAGCGGCCGAGGGCGGAAAAACTTCCACCTGCAGGCCTGGATGTCACTCAGGAGCTGAGTCAGTGAGCGCTGTGAGCTTGATCTGGAGTTGTGAGAGTTTGTGTTTGTGTGGACGGGGAGGTCAGGCACAATAGAGTCAGCGGAGGGATAAAACACGTCAGGGTCCAGATGCCTGAGGGCACAGTCCAGATCTGACGAGGTGCGATCCAAAACAACCCTGATGGAATACAACAGTGCTTTTAGATTTATACTTTAATCTGAACTAAATAAATCCACACCACACGTTGACTGACATAATTCATTACATTTTTACAAAAGATGCAAAGGGCAATTGAGAAACTGTAAATAGAAGAGCGACGTACCTGCCGCCTCTGCCCACCCTCCCGTGAGCCACTGCGATGCAGCGTCTGGGCACAGAGAGAGCGGTGAGACAGTTCCGCTGCCACAGCCGGTCCTGACCCGTCTGCTGCCAGTGGGGAGAGCAGCTCTGATCCACCAGCGGCTGCGGACAAACACCACACATTTAACAATTACAAAAACACCACAGAGCTAAATAATATGCTTCTCTGTCATTATAAAAGCGAGTATGACAGGTGTGTCCAACTCAATTCCTAGAGGGCCACAGCCCTGCAGAGTTTAGCTTCAACCCGAATCAAACACAACAGATCCAGCTAATCACGTCCTTTGGGCTTATTTGAAAAATACATGTTTTTTGTGTTGGAGCAGGGTTGGAACTAAACTCTGCGTCTGCAGGGTCCACCAGGAATTGAGTTTGACACCCCTGGTCTATGACATCTAGAAACAACTACATATAATAATTTGGTTTAGTTTCATGACATTCACATGCACGAAAGCTAAGCACAGTTATTGTTTGTGTGCTTTATTTAAATGACAAGACAAAAAAAACCCCTTCAGGTCTCATGTGTTTGAGAGTGTTCATTACTGTTAATCAATTCTTTGTGGTTTCAAGAATACATTCAAAACAATGATCTGATGCCATTATCATTCACAAAAGTTTTTAAGTCCTAAAACAGCATTTTCTCATGCTTAATGTTTTAGTAGAACAACATGCACTTAAATAAATAATGCAAATAAAACACTTTGTGCCTATTTAAAAAAAAGTTAAACAGTTAAATGTTTAAAATAATTTATTTACTTATTTTTATTGCCATAACATCATCTTTGGCTAAATGTTTTATACATGTACTTGACAACAATGGCAGACTGAAATTTGAAAATGATTTGGGGGGCCAGGACCCACTAGGAGGCCTCAGCAAAATATCCAAATGTGTGTGCACATATACATATATATGAGTGAGATTTATAGATCTAAACTATAAACATTTTTTTCCTTATGCAATAAATCACAAACAACTGGAAGAATTATTACAAATTAATTTATATTTTTATTTAATGCCATGTCAGCATCTTAGGCTATTTTCATGGCAAAAACTATAACAAAAATACATGTATAAAAAATACAATAAAAACCAGTAAAACAAACCAGTTATATTACACAAGTTTTTTTACATTATGATAAAAATTCTAAAACTTTGTCAAAATTAAACTAAATAACTCTTAAGTGAGTTCAATGAGCTCCTAGAAGTTTAAGAATCCTAACATTTAATAATTTCGTTTTTATTTAATTTACAGAAACTACCGTAAAAGTGGCCATGGTTTAAAATAAGTTTTGAAATCCAAACTAGCACTATGGGGCATTCAAATATTTTTGCAGACCGGTCCTCTGCTTTATGCCATTTCAATGCACCTTAAAAATCAAGACATCATTTCTCAGCTATATCACCCAGCTATGGCACAGTCTACTAGGGCTATCACATTTTTTTTATATTTGTTGGATTTAAAATAAAATCCACATTCAAATGCAAAACGTTGCATTCGAGTTTTAGATGTCTGTCAGACTGCCTTATCAGAGGCACACGAGATGCGATGAAGATGTAGGTAGGTGTCATTGAATTTTAATGCATTTTATTTTTGCCTATCTAGTTGAACCCACTGGATACATTGTTCATTCAAAATACAGCGAAAAAAGAGAACATCAATGCGGAGATCTATCAGCGTTGCACTCGCGTCTCGCAAAAGAGAGTCAGATATTTAGAAAGCCATTTAAAATGATTGTAAGTTCAAATTTGAAAAAAACATGTCTCAAAAATGTATGGCGGGACGGGTCTCTCCCCATTCCACTGCATCTCATATTTTTAAATGAAAAAAGTAACGTTACTCTTTGTGATTGGTTTTCCGTGCTTTGTATTAAACTGTGTATATACATGATGCTTTTTTGTCTCTAACTGTTTAAGCAACTTAATTAATTATATATGTTAAACATTATGCACAGTTTTCAAAGGTAGTCGTGTTATTTGTGCTTTGAAGAACCGTGCATTAGTGATAGTTTGCTCGATGCGCCATCTTGTGGCCTCAGGAGAGAAGCCAAAAGCTTTTTTCCCCCTAACTGAAACTATGCCTTTTAAATTCGAATATAATTCGAATTTTGATAATATTTAAGTACAAAATTCGAATTTAGTTTTCAGACATTTTGACAGCCCTACAGTCTACAGCAGCGGTTCTCACAGTCCTCGCGCCCCCCCGCTCTGCATATTTGCATGTCTCTCTTGTTAAAACGGGAAACTCACAGCATGGTAACTGCAGCCAGCTTTCCGTCTGAAGGCAAAGATTCCATCAGGATCATTCTCTTCATCCGTCTCTGAAGCTGGAGACTTTAGAGGAAAAAGGAGAAACAAAAGACATAATTAATGTCTTTTAAGTAAAACCACTAAATACAACATCTACATGAGCATGTGTTGCCAAAAACTGACCAATGGGTAATCCTCCTCTCCAGAGCTGTGGAAGTCATATTGTTTAATGTCTGCCTTGTTGATGGTTTGCTGTCGCTCTGGCCGACCAGGCTGGCGAAATGTATCAAGTCGGGGCCTCTTGTACTTTTTATAGGAACACACAAAGTCAAAGTGAGGCTCAGGCTTGACTGTGAAAGGGTGGAGGTGTTTGGGACCAGATTTGTGTAACTAAAGGAAAGAGACATAAGAAATATTTTTATAATGACCATTTTCAAGCTATTTTTTGCACACAGATCTTTCCTTACCCTAATTTTGCTCTCTGCCTTGTGCCGACTGCTTATGGGTAGGGATATGGGTGAAGGGTAAATGGTTTTCTCTGCCAGAGGTACAGTGACCTCATTCAGAACCTCTCCTGAGAAGTCTCCGATTTGATATCTAAAATGCACAAAACATGGAAAACAAAGTGTAAAACCCACTTTGCACTTTTCAAATGATTTAAAGCTTAGCGAGACTGGTGATGAGAGAGATGAGTCACCTTACACACAACAACCCTTCTAGCAGTTAAGTTTTATTTATATAGTGTATGTAACAACAGAAATCATCTTAAAGCAGCTTTATAAAAAGAGCAACATTCACACACCTTTTCTCAAACACTTCCAGCGTCAGATGCAGCAGCTCTCGTTTGCTCTTTTCTCTTTTCTTTATCATCTCCAGGATGCTAATGGTTCGGCTGAACTCTCTCCTAAGCTTCAGCATCTTCTCATAAGACACCTCGTCATTCTTACGATTCTACAGAGAGAAAAAGGCACAGCAAGATGGTATGAATTAAGAAATATGTACCAAAAAATACATTTAAAAATCTGTATTGGCCACCCGCCAATTATCTAGAAAAAGCTAGAACTAAATGCAGATGTCTTCAAAAAGCTGATGCAAATAAAAATAAATAATATTAGAAAAGATAAGAATCAACATAAGGAGGCCAGTTGCATATAACAAATATTTCCATTTGGAAAGTAAGAACTACTTGTCTGAATGCCCTCTAGCAACACTGTTTGAGGAATGCATGACAAAGCACAGAACACATCATACCTTCCTAGTCTGCATCTTCTCTGTGCGACGCCTGAAGGCCACGTAAGCATCATTGTTGGTGGAGCCATCCCTCTTCTCCTGCTTGATCTGAGGGATGAGCGATGGGCCTCGGCAGTTCTTCCTCTTCCTCACCCAGTAGTCATACACTGACTTCAACAGGTAGTCATCTTCATTTAGCAGCAGCTTGGCCTCCTGAAGAGTGACCAACTACACAACAATTATTGAGAGAGAGAGATATAAAATGTGTGAATAAAAGCAATTTTTTTTTTTATTTTTTTTTTAGATCTGTATCATTTATAAAGTGTGCATCAGAACCCAAAAAATGGATCTCGGAGAGTAGGCTTGCTGCGATAGACTGTGATACCGGTGTTAAGCTGCAACACCGGTTACTTCAATTAAAACTGAACGCGGCTGCTCAATGCAGCGCACCGAATGATTGACAGTCACGCATCACAGATCAGATTTCATTCATCACGTGAAGAGAGCTGACTGACAACAAGAGTGAGGTGAGACAGTAGGCGGAAGAGTTTAGAATCAAAATGTAAAAGAGCCTGTTTTAAAAATATTTTGGGTTTTGAAAAGCTTGTTGACTTCTGCCATTAATCTAAGTCAGGTGTGCCCACACGTTTTTGTGTGCGGATCTGCTTTTCAAATGAGAAACTCACCGAGCTCTACCAAGTGAAAAGTAAATAAATTATAAAATACTATATTAAATAAATAATTAAAAAGGCTTGTTGGGATGTCTCTTTATATTGCATTAATTTAATAATATTTTATCATTATTCACTATTCACGACGCCATCAGTAGTTCCTCTGTAAGAACAAGCTGTGTGGAGCGTCTGATGCCCGTGTGCACAAACACCACTGATCCTCACAAACTTCAACACACTCGTTGTATTCAACTATGTGAATATACTGAGCTGTATTCAAGCAGAAATATGATGTTGATCAGTGCGCCGAGAGCAATTGATGCCGAATTGACCTTAATTTCAGTGAAAGTTAAATGCGCACGTGCTTTTAGAAGCAATTCAAACAAAGGAAAGTGAGGGAAATGATGGGAAAACAATTGACGCTAGTTTTCGAGTGACAGTAAAACGCGCACGGCGCTTACATGCTATTTTAAAACCAAAGGAAAGCCAAGAAAATAAGGAAACCTCAAAAGACCCCCCACCACGGTGATACCGGTATTGTCACACATCGATTAACCGGTGGGAAAATTTCCTCACCGTCACAACCCTCAGGCATGTGATCAGCTAGAGACAAAAAAAGAAGGAAAATCTGACCACGCCCCAAGCCATGCCCACAAGCCACACCCCCAGCACTTATAAAAAATATATATTTTAGCACATTAAAAGATATATCTTATACTGTAAGAATACATACTATTGTCCTTTAAAAAAATTAAAAGCAGCACTTAATCATGATAATATAATATATTATAATAAAGTACTATAATATATTATTCAAGGTTAGAAATTGCAACAATTTTGGTCGCATATGCTCCCATAATTGTATCTGTGCGACTTCAAAATATATTTAGGAGTATTTGTGCGAGTGCATATAATTGCTGCCGGTTTTCATTTCTCTAAAAACGTTCACAGTTGTGTGCCTTCTGTGTGCTGATACGGTCTGCCGTTCTATCAAACGTTACATAACTTCATCTTTACATTCTTAAATTTAATGCAGATTTTAGATTGGTTAATATTAGCGGTCAATCACCCAGTCACTGCTTTCCGCTGTCAGGCGACAGGGAGCTAACTACCGCAGGAAAGGCAAAGGGCTGAAGAAGAGAGGAAATTAAAATAAACACTGACAAATTTCTTTTGTAAACCACCTAAAGTTACAAATAATGGTGCTGGTGATAGCGATCATGTGGTGAATGTTGATCCACCAGCCGAAAAGGCGGCGTACATTTTTCAGAGAGAATGGTTGAAAGACTTCGAGTGGCTCCGCTATGAAAATGCACTGTGCTCTATGCACTGCATTCACTTTAAAGCAAGTGGGATGGAGTTTGCAGGTAACAGCATTCGCCACCGAATCTACACATTGTAACAGCAAAAATAATTCCAAATAAATTAAATGATTTGGTTCAGTCGCAGTGACTCACTCATTAACAGTGACTGGCGGTTTTAATTTCACATTTAAAGTATCTTTTCATTTAAATAAAAAAAGTCAAATATCAGTATTCAACGTTTTATGTTTACAGTATTACAATTATATTTGCATGTGTAACTGCAGGTTAAATGCATTCATGTCCTGTATTAAGCAGTGTGTAAATGCATCTAAATGCCACTTTAGAAATTCAAAATTCTAATTCAAAGATTAATTTTGTTGATACTGATTTGATTTGCTTGATAACAGCCCAAATGTCTTATTCTAATTGGCTGATTAAATGTAAGAATTTGACTCAAATGATCATGCACACTTTTAGAAAAAAATGGCCTAATTGTAAAAATGACCATAAAAAGGTAAAAATAGGGCTGTCAATCGATTAAAATATTTAATCGCGATTAATTGCATGATTGTCTGAGTTAACCCGCGATTAATCACAGTTAATCACGCATTTTTATCTGTTCTAAATGTACCTTAAATTAATACTTTTCAAGTTTTTAATACTCTAATCAACATGGGCATGGACAAATATGGATGCTTTGTGCAAATGTATGTTTATTATTATTGAAACCATAGTCAACAGCATGAAGACTAGACATGTTTCAAAGGTAATAGATGTTTTTCAAAGAACTTGTTCATGTCTATTAGACGCATGAAAAAAGAAATACAAAGGTTCCCATGACTTCTCTTTCTTTGCACTGAGTAATACTTACACAAACCTGTTTACATTTTTGCACACAGGCCAGCTCACTGCTTCTGAACATGCAAAATGTACATAGCCTATATTGTTTATTATTACATTTGTTTGCCTCTCTGTGCCCACATACTTTATTTTGATGCAGCTAAATTCTCAATAAAACAGTTTTCATTGATATATTTTACTGTTTCTGTTGTCAGACAACGAATGAATATGAAAAAATGATTGAAACGCGACCCATTAAGACTACATAACTAGCTCTCCTTTACAATATTTTAATCTGCACAAAAATCCTTATAATCGAGCCGTTGTCTGATTAAATAAAATACCCATAAGATAATGACAATAGCTGTGCTGTGATTTTGGCTATACTTGCATGTAAGATTAGAGAAGCAAGCAACATAATGTCTGTGTTTAACTGAATTAAGCTCTGCTCTTCTCTGCCGCGCGCTGAACAGAAACTGAGCAGACAGACGGGGAGAGAGAGAGAGAGAGACTGTCAGCCAGTGGACAAACCTGGAAGCAGAAGCCATCATTTCTTTCAGTTGTTTAAATTTAGATAAAAAAAGTGTAATGTGTTTATGTATGCATGTATAATAAATATATAATATATATATAATATATATATATATATCATTATTTCATTAATTTTATTTTAAGCAATGTCTTAAATATTTTTTCTTGGTTGTGAAAAAAAAGAAAGAATGCATGTACTTATTTATTTCACAGATCTATTCTTGTTATGTATTATATAATCGTTTGTTCCTTATTCATGTAATGGAAAATGCTTTGGCAATACTGTGCAAGTCATGCCAATAAAGCTCATTTGAATTTGAGAGAGAGAAAGCGAGAGAGATGTGTGCGTGTGCTGGGAAAGCAAGACCTCGCGCAGCAGTACCGGCGATTCTCGGAGACTAAATAAGGTTTGGGAGCTTTATTTTAGGAAAAAAAAACGTCGCTAAAGGGGTCTGCAATGTTGCCAGGTTGGCAACACTGTGCATCTCCCTTTCTCCAACTACGAGTTGGGCCAAGGGTCAAACCGAAATACGCGCTGCGTTAATCGCGAGTTAATAAAATGAGTGCCAATAAAAGGAATTTGCGTTAACGCGTTATTAACTTTGACAGCACTAGTAAAAATTTAAACTTATTGGAAAAGGTTAATTTATATCACTGCTGTGAACTGACCACCACACAGAATATGAAGAATATCAAAGTCAGCTGTCCATGTAGTCCTTAAGATCAGCAACATAACACACTCAGCAATATAGTCAAATTATCGTTATGGATAAAATCCTAGAAAATAGATTAAAAAAATTTTTCATATCACACACCCCCTAGCTGCCAGCCGTTCCATGCAATTGGCAGAGCTGAATGTAAAATGTAACATCGCATACACCATCCTAACCCTCGCCGAAGAGGACCACTCTCTCGGTTTAACCAAACTCAGATTAACTTAGGTGGTTTACGAAAGAAATCTGTCAGTGTTCTTTTCATTTTCTCTCTTCTTCAGCCCTTTACATTTCCCACGGGAGTTACCTCCCTGTCACCTGACAGTGGAGAGCAGTGACTGGGTGATTGACAGCAATCTAAAATCTGCATTAGAATGTAAAGATTAAATCTGTTAATATAGCATATGTAATTGTGGTTCTCCTAAATTTTTGGTGGGTGCTCCTAAATTTTTGATGGACGCTCCTAACTTTTTAAAGTTGGGAGCACCAGTGCTACCAAGTAAAAAAGTTCATTTCGAGCCCTGTTATTGTAAAGTATAAAGTATATAGAATTGTTATTATTATTAAAGTACCTGCCAAAAGTTTGGAAACATTACAATCAACGATTCTGAAATAAATATCTTCTGCTCATCAAGGCTGAATTTATTTGATTAATTAAAAAAAACAGCAATATTGTGAAATAGAATTACAAAAAAGATTTTTTATTTTTTTATATATATTATAAAATTCAATGTTATTCCTGTGATGCAAAGTAGAATTTTCTTCATCATTACTCCAGTTTTCAGTGTCGAAATCATTACAAATCTTTTCAAGTTATTTTACTCAAGAAACATTTCTGATTATTACTAATGTTGAAAATAAATTTGCTGCTTCATATTTTGTGTGGAAATGGTGATACACTTTATTTTTCAGGATTTTTTTGATAAATATAAAGTTTAATGAATAGCATTTATTTGCATTTGTAAATATATTAATTACATTTAATTAATTGACTGCAGTCAACAGATCCAGTCCGTATCCAGATCAGATGGTGGATCATCACCTAGAGACGACCTCTACCGCTCTGAAACATCAGCGGAGACCAGGGCACCCAGATGAGCCCCAGAGACAGATCTCCAGTGAGAACCTAGTCACCTAGACAGCCATCGGGAAAAGACCACTGGAACCAGTGGAGCCCTTACAATCTGACTTTGCTGCAGTTGGAACAAACTACTGGTTCGTCTGGCCGGAGGGGAACTGGCCCCCCGACTGAGCCTGGTTTCTCCCAAGGTTTTTTCTCCGTTCTGTCACCGATGGAGTTTTGGTTCCTTGCCGTTGTCGCCTCTGCTTGCTTAGTTGGGGAATCTTCATTTCCAGCGATATCACCGACTTGATTGCACAGATATTATTTAAACTGAACTGAGCTGGACGATGGCATCACTAAATTCAATAATGAAATGCCTTCAGCAGAAAATTGAGTGTTAAATCTTGTCATTTTACATTATTGACTATTTTCCTATTTTGATACTGTGTAGTTGCTTTGACACAATTTGTATTGTTAAAAGCGCTATATAAATAAAGGTGACTTGACATTTGTTAATGCATTTATTGTTATTCACAAATATATATATATATATATATATAAAAAAAAAAAGTTATACAAAAATTGTAATCCGTATTTGTATTCGTCTTGTCAGGATACAATTCGTTTAGGCCAGCGGTTTTCAAAGTGTGGGGCGCGCCTCCCCTAAATAAAAAAATCTAATTATTGAGTTTAATTATTAAAAGTATTTTTATTATATTGAAATGTTTTTATTTTAAACGATACAAAAAAATAATAAGTAAAAAATATGAGAAAAACATTTCACCAT
>JAPDDN010000601.1:0-96176 GCA_027422405.1 Ptychobarbus kaznakovi
ATTAATAAATACAATTATTTAGTGCAATAATTTGATTTATCACTATATATATATATATATATATATAAACATAAAAGTTAAGTGCAACATAGAGTGTCCATCTCACTGAAATCAAAGTTCAGTATTATAGTGCAAGAATTACAACATATCCATGTGTTCTAGTCTAATAATACAATTATAATCAAAAAACACTTTTTTTAAAGGAGTCTTTACCAGAAATACTATTTACCAGAATTTATTTTGGAGAAAAATGTAAATGTGCAGTATTTCTAAAATAAAATAAAAAATACTTTAAAAAAAATCTAAATCGATTAATTGGAGATGCTTTTGATTATTAAAATGTAATGGAACCATTACAATGGAATCCAGAAAATAATTGAAAACAGAATTTGATAAATATAAAACTTTAAAACTCAATTAATTAGACAGGCTTTTTGAATAATACATTTTAATTTAACCATTAAAGCAGAGTATAAAAAAATTTAAATGGAAAAAAATGATGTTGGAAATAAAATGGATTTCATAGGGCCTTATAATTATAAGTGTTTTTTGTGGTAATAAAAATAGATATAAGTGAACAATAGCTTTTAAAATTATGTAAAATACATATAGTCAATGATGCAATAATAATTAGTTCCAATAAAATATCAAAAGCAAGAAATCATATGGTTTTATTGAACAAAACTGTTAAAATACATAACGTATTATAAACAATAGAGCTAATGAGCTAATAAGAGGACTCCTCTTATGATCAGTGGGACCCCTGTGGAGAGGGTGAGCAGCTTCAAGTACCTCGGTGTAAACATCTCCGAGGACCTGACATGGACTACACACATTCAAACACAGGTTAAGAAAGCCAGGCAAAGACTGTACCATCTGCGACAGCTGAGGAAATTCAGGGTCTCTCCAGCTATCCTGAAAACTTTCTACTCAGGGCCATAGAAAGTGTACTGACTCAGTGCATCTCAGTGTGGTATAATAATGCCACAAACAGGACTGCAAAGCTCTGCAGAGGAGTCGTGCGCTTAGCTGAGCGCATCTCAGGATCTACACTCCCCTCTCTGCAGGGCATCTACCTCAAACGCTGCAGAGCAGAGCTGCTAAAATCACCAAAGACTCAAACCACCCCGGTAACCATTCTTTTCCGTTTACTGCCATCTGGCAGGCGCTACAGGAGCTTGATGGCAAAGACAGAGAGATGAGAAGAGCTTCTTCCCTCAGGCCATCAGGCTCCTTAACACAAACTCAGTTCCATAAACTTTCACAAGACTCATTATTATCTGTAAAAAAATAACAAAAACATTCATATTTCATCATCCGTATTGCCGCTATGTGTGCATACCAGTACAACCCGTTGCACATCCTCTCATCCCTCCTGTTTATACTAATATTTATTAAGTCCCATATAATGTTTTTGCACATCCAATTTGTTTTGCACATCTTACTGGTTTACTGTTTTGCACTTTTCTTTATTCTATTGCACATTTTCTACTTATTTCTTTTTTTTACCTATATATTATATATATATATATATATACTCTTGTGTGGTGATACTTTTTATATAATTTAATTTTGATTTTATTTTTTATTTTTATTTTTTATTCTTTGCACTGTCCACTGAGCGGACCTGATTTGACCTACATTTCACTTTTGATTATACCTTGTATAATTTATCATGTGACAAATAAAGAAACCTTGACCTTGACCTTGACCTAATGTACATTACACATTACAACAAAGGCCTGCAGGGGGCGCCGACGGCCTGATTATTATTTTTACACATTACTGCGCGATCTAATCCTTGTTTAATATTGACCAAGCTCCATTTAATTCAAATGTCCACTTAATCTTTAATATTTGGCCATTTGTTTAGGACAGAAATGCTATAGCCGCTGTAATTAAAAGAATATGTGGACATCAAAACATGCAAACTCAGAGTGAGGGTTTGAGCTTTTATTTTGAAAATGTATTCAACTGTATTTGCGTAGATTTATTAATGATTTACCTTACAAATCTGATGAAATGGAGCAGATTGCGTTCCCAGATGAACGATATAATAAACCCAAACTCACAACAACATGCAGAGATGGAGTTTGAGACGCTCCACATGTAAATTATACGTTTCTGTGGAACTACTGTGAACGGAGCCGCTGTGTGAAGCATGTACTTATCCTACATGCATGTAAGCGCATATACTGTATTAGAACTGCATCGCATTGGAGTCAATGTGAATTCAAATTCATTTTAAATGGGTTTAATATATCGTGCAGCCTTGGAAAACAGTCTAATAATGTGCTTAATGTATTCTCGTCTGTGAAATGCGCCACTTCCGGTATTTGGCTGCTTTGTCGATGCGAGCAAAATTAAGTTGTTGATTTTTAAAAATCGAATAGTCGACTAAAATCGACAAATTCATTTTGTTTTAATTTTCTGTTTGCAGTCATACGCATATCATATCTGTTACTGAATTATCTAAATTCTATAAATATGTTGAACTCACTATGAACCTATAAATGCAGACATTCTTGAATATAGCTGATTTTGGCCATCCGTTAGGTGTAGGTGTGCGACACCGCGTGCCAGTTAACACTTTACTCGAGGCTACCTTTGTGTTCACTGTGTGTGTGCATGCCATGTGGCAAGACCTCAAAGTGCCCGGCGGAGGTCCCCGTGATGCCCACTGTATGCAGAGTCCTGAACAGTGCGCTACACGGCCAATCCTTGCTAATCTTCTGTAGAGGTGACACTGGGCTGGCACCTGTTCCTAAATTCATGTGCCAAGCCTGCGCTGTCAGAACCACAGGGTTGTACTCACAGTGTGAATGAGGTGGGAAACTTGTGTCATTACCTGGAGCTGCGAGGAAAGCTCGTCAACCAAACTGCTTAGAATTCCTGCTCACAGTTATAAAACAATAATTTTTACGGTTGCATGAAGCATGAAACTCAAGTTCCCCATGATGGGACTCATTTGAAACACAAAGTAGAATGACTTCCTGTATAAATTGTTCATAAATCTACCCTTGTGTAAATTGTTGTGTCATATAGAACAAACATGTTTGTTTACAAATTTTTTTGGTGTAAATCCTGCATATTAAGTCCATTATACATGTGTCCATTAATACATTGTATCTAATAATACAGTTGCATGCTATAACAGTTCAGTTCTTTACAGTTGGGCTCTGCTACTGTCCTGTCCTGTGTTTTACGGTGAGTGATTTGATTGTGTTTGTTTTGCTCTTTGCCTCTAACCTCACTTTTTTAAATCTCTCCCTCACCTCTCATCCCTCATCTCAGAAATTCACCATCCCAGAAATGGTCTGCCTACTCTGGTGACACCACCACTGCACACCACGAATGTGCAGGGGAGCAAGGAATCTGTGTCTCGAAACGAAAAGTAGAGAGAATAGATGGAAAAACGTAAAGTAGAGAAGAGGTCAAATCATTTATTTTAACACAGGCAGAGTGGTCATAATCATTTTTTCATCACAGGAAATACAGTTTGCCAAGTATGGAGATTTTTCATCACAGGGAAATATCGACTGTATTTATAAGGCACTTTAGTCCATAATTGTACTAAATTGATAGAGGCTTTTGCTTCAAAATTACCATAATTGTAATAAATTGAGAATTACATTATAGTGCTATTATATTTTAACAAAATTTTGTGAATTATTGTGTTTTATAGAAAATTTTTGTTATTATTTGTGTATTTTGTGTTAAAAAATGATCCAGAAGTCAGATTGAATCGACTTTATTTATAAGGCTTATGCTTCCTTACCATCATAAAATTGGCCTTATGAGAATTACAAATATACAAGTTTTCAAATAAAACAAAAACAAAAAACAAATAAAAAACATGAATATTTAAAGCCATCATTGCATTTAAAAGTTTTGTAAGCCAGTTTTATCCAAAGTGCTCAAGGTATCCATTTGATCTGTTCATGCATTTCCTGGGAGTTGAACCCATGACCTTGGTGTTGCTATCTAATTGTGATGGCAACTAACGTTAAGTCAGTTTGAATTCTGCCCGACCACATCATCTGGTAAAGAGTATGAAAATATTCTACTCAAGTAAAAGTACCATTACATTAATAAAAATTTACTTAAGTACAAGTAAAAGTACCAATCTAAAAGTCTACTCAAGTAAAAGTAAAAAGTAGCTCATTTTAAATTTACTCTTACATTTAAAAATTACTTAGTTACATTTTAACAGTGGGAGAGACGGAGAAATGGGATTGGCCAAGGGTGTCAAACTCAGTTCCTGGAGGGCCACAGCCCTGCACTGTTTATAACCCTAATTAAACATCTGATCCAGCTAAACTAATCATTTAGACTTATTTGAAAACTACATGGTATGTGTGTTGGAGCAGGGTTGGAACTAAACTCTGCAAGGCTGCGGCCCTCCAGGAACTGAGTTTGACACCCCTGGGATAGGCCTATACATCTCAAACTAGTTGTTTTTTAATTAAAGGAATCAGTTATTTAGAATAAAAACACATTTGGGCTATTACCAGGCAAATTAAATCAGTATCAACTAAATGTATATTTGCAATGCAGAGGAAACACAGAAGCTTCATCTGAAGTGGCATTTGGATGTAGCCTATTTCAAATCAAATCAAATCAAATCAAATCAAATCACTTTTATTGTCACATCACCACAGCACAAGTGCCTTGGTGAGTGAAATTCTTACGAGCGTGCTCCAGACAGTGCAAAGCAAAACAAAACAAAAAAACAACAGTTTACATATGGACAGTAACATTATTTACAGACTGTACAGAGGACAGTGTGCAATACACATACATATACTCAGTACACATAGTGTACTATATAGACATACTTAGTTATCAGCTACACATATACACCGTATGTACACAATCTATACATTATGTAATCTATACATAGTAATAATGTGAAGGCAACAGATTATAAATTTACAGCTGATTGGTTGTGCAACAGATTGGTTGTGCAACAGGTAGATGTGCAAGGTGCAACATATTATGCATATGCAATGTCGTGGGTGTGCTTTGTATGGTGTCCAGTGCAGTGTGTGCGTGTAGTCCGGTAGAACTGTGTTAAAGTGCAGTGCATGGCATGTTGTGTGAGTGGGAGTGTGTTGTAGGGTGGGTCATTTCTGACTGTTCATTAGCCTGATAGCCTGAGGGAAAAAAGCTGTCCCTCAGTCGGCTAGTGCGGGATCGGATGCTGCGGAGACGTCTCCTGAGGGCAGCAGAGAGAACAGACTGTGGGACGGGTGGCTGGATCTTTGATAATCCTCCGGGCTTTCCTTGCACACCGCCTGGTGTAGATGTCCTGGAGGGAGGGAAGCTCACCTCCAACAATGTGGCGGGCAGTTCGCACGACCCTTTGCAGGGCTTTGCGGTTGCCAGCAGTGCTGTTTCCATTTGCAGCCGGTCAGGATGCTCTCCACAGTGCAGGTGTAGAAGGATCTGAGGATTCTGGGGCTCGTTCCAACTTCCTCAGCCGTCTCAGGAAGAAGAGGCGCTGATGTGCCTTCTTCAGCACTGCATCTGTGTGAGCAGACCATGTTTTACACACTGACATGAATGCATTTAGCCTGCAGTTACAGATGCAGAAATAATGTTTTGATATATAAGACATAAAATGTTGAATACTCAATTGAAACTATAAATTATAATAAAAAAAATGTGAAATTAAAACCGCCAGTGGGTGTCACCAAGTCACTGTTAATAAGTGAGTAATTGTGATTGAACCGAATCATTTAAAATGGTAGATTCATTCAGGAACAAAACACCATCATGCGCTCAGAGACACAAAACTGTGTATGGTGGCTGTGTTTGAATTCATTTTGTTGTCGAAATAGACCAAAAACAGGTAATTTGGGTGTCTATAACGCAAGTCTCTTAATTGATTTATTGTATATTGAACTGTTATATATTTCTTAAATATATGTATTATATGTAATTATGCTGATTTTTTGAGAAATTTACTATTGATTTACTATATGGAATTATATAAATATATACATTTTCTGCCCCTATATCTTGAATTTTGTGATCATTCTAAATGCATTTTAACAGACTGAATCACGCAGTGAAAGAACGCACTCCAAATGCACGCGGACTAGTCTAATCTACTAGATTTCACGGCACACTGTTTAGAGTGTTTGGTTTGGTTTTTGGCAAAATACTGATAATGTCAAATCGCCCATCGTTAAAACAACAATTATGATACTATCGCAGACGATATCGCACACCCTGCACCAATGTATTTTTGGCTAATTTGTGCAAAAACCTTTAGCTCAATGCAACGATGCAAGTATTTACCTTACCTCTTCATGCTTGTGAAGGGCGATGTTGAGATTTTATAAGCTACTAGTTCGGTCTCACCGAGGCAAACACAGCTTACACTGCATAATAGAGCATGAATATATGGCCAGGGGTTCACTTAATTTCCTTCAAGTTCAACTTCAGCAGAATACGACGGGGTTTGGTTTTCAGCTGGGTCTGCATCATTAACGCCTGTCTTGTCCGTCTGTATCTCTTTTGTGATTTTAGCGCCAGTTTGTTCTCCTGCCAATTATTTACTGCAGTAGTTTCCAGGGAGCTATTTATTTTTTTACTCAATAATGAATGTGTTTTAAAATGTAGTGAAGTACAATACATCAAACAAGATATACTTGAGTAAAAGTAAAATTACAGATTTTAAAAGTTAGTTTAAAAAGCAGAAGTACACAAAAAAGCTACTCAATTACAGTAACGCGAGTAAATGTAATTCATTGCTTTCCACCTCTGGAAAAAAGAAAACATATTTAAAGACAAGAAAACAAATAGCAAGATTATCCTGCAATGTTAGCACAGACAACACACAAATAGCTAAACAATATGGGTGCCTTTGATTGACATGTGGGTGAAGATTTCTGAATGTAGTTGGTTCTTGACTAAAAGTACTGACAAATAGACAAAACACACTTGCAATATAATGACAGCTTTTCCAGAGCATTTTGTCCAAGACGTAATCAATTTTTATTTTGTTAAATTACAGTTTTCATTCACATGCTGAAATTATGTCAATTTTTCTCTATTGTGCAAACTCTGATGGAGTGTGGGAAGTGATTATTTGTACTCTTTTTGAGTGATTGAATTACTTGGAAACGCTTTAAAATTGAGTCAGGAGAAACAATGTCAGTTCAAATGGAATTGAAGGCAAGCCACATACGCCTACAAATATACTATATTTGTTTATATGCTACTGTTCAGAAGATTTGAAGAAAGGTCTCTTATGATCAACAAAACTGCATTTATTTGGTAAAAAATATAGCAAAATATTGTCACTATTTTAAAGAACTGATTAGTATTTGAATATATTTTAAAATGTAATTTATTCCTGAGATGCAAAGCTGAATTTCCAGCATCATTACTCCAGTCTTAAGTGTCACATGATCCTTCAGAAATTATTCTAAATTAATAAAAGTAATAATTTATTTCAAAATAAATAAATAATAATAATACTACTAACCCAAAACTTTTGTTATACTCATACTTTTAGTTTATATTAGTGCTGTCAAATGATTTTGTTTAAATAATATACACTCGCCGGCCACTTTATTTGGTACACCTGTTCAATTGCTTGGTAACACAAGTTGTTAATCAGCCAATCACATGGCAGCAACTCAATGCATTTAGACATCTAGATGTGGTTAAGACGACGTTGCTGAAGTTCAAACCGAGCATCGGAAAGGGGAAGAAAGGGAATTTAAGTGACTTGTGAACGTGGAATGGTTGTTGGTGCCAGACGGACTGGTCTGAGTATTTCAAAAACTGCTGATCTACTGGGATTTTCACGCACAACCATCTCTAGGGTTTACAGAGAATGGTCTGAAAAAGAGAAAATATCCAGCGAGCGGCAGTTGTGTTGGATGAAAATGCCTTGTTGATGTCAGAGATGCTGGTGGTGTAATGGTGTGGGGGATATTTTCTTGGCACACTTTGGGTCCTGAAAAAGGTGCGCGGTTTTTGAAAAATACCCGGATAATATTTTGCCTCGAGTAAAAGTAATTACTTTTAAAAGTATTAATGTAGGCTTAATATGAAATAGATTTATGTATTTAGTATCACTTAGATACGAAAGGTAATATTTACAGTTTAGTTAGGCTATTTAATTAGTTATATAAGATATAAAGCATAATAACCTAGAGCCCTATGTTATAAAAACGTGACTTCTCGAAAACAAAAATACAATATTAGCAATTATGTAATGTATATCTGCTATCCCAGCTAAGTTTATAATGGAACTTATAGGTCATGCTGACCAAGAATTAGATGGACATTTACCAGTAGCCTTTTTTATTCAATAAACACACACTCTATTTAAATTTATAATTTTGTGAACTGTGATTTGCTGCATAAATTGCTTGTTCCTCAAACTTGTTAAAAGTACAGTTATGTACCCTTTGCTGTCAGAACTGATTTTGTACCTTTAAATTAAAACAAAGGTCCACAGTTGTCACCTTAAGGACCATATTCTGTACCTTACAGGGTACTTTCGTGGCAAATGTACCTTTAGGTACAGAAACAATACCCCTATTTTTCTGTGTGAAGTTGTACCTAATAAAGTGGCCAGTGAGTGTATGTGTGTGTGTATAATATATATATATATATATATAAATACACACACAAAAAAATATTTTTTATATATTAAATATATTTATATAGTATATAGTATATCAAATATAAATAATAAATATATAAATGTTCTCAAAATATAAATGTGTGTGTGTGTGTGTGTGTGTGTGTGTGTGTGTGTGTGTGTGTGTGTGTGTGTGTGTGTGTGTGTGTGTGTGTGTGTGTGTGTGTGTGTGTGTGTGTGTGTGTGTGTGTGTGTGTGTGTGTGTGTGTGTGTGTGTGTGTGTGTGTGTGTGTCTTTGTTTGTGTGTATTTATATATACATAAAAAAACACAGTACACAATCACATACATAAAAATGTTCATTTTGGATGCAATTAATCATTTGACAGCACTAGTTTATATTATCCAGCAGTTCTCAATTCCAGTCCTCGCGCATGTCTCTCTTATGCTGGGTACACACCAGAAGATAATCGGGCTGATTTCTCCCATTCCGACCATCCTAGGTAATGTCCTGATTATCTTGGTGGATCTAAAGATTATTTTATCAGATTTTCCTGAGGTGTAAGGTGTGCTAAGAGTGACTGAATCCGCTCGGAAGAACGTCGGAGGCACCCCGATCGCGAATTATAAATATTCAACATGTTTAGAAATCCTGCTGTGTGGGGAGAACACTGAGGACAAACGCGCGTTTGATCTGCAGATTATCACGTGAAACGAAACACTATCCAATCAGAAAGCGAGCTGACAGAAAACGGAAGCATAACAAACCGTAACAAACACATGTCATGGTGCAGCACAAAAGCATTTGGACACTATCATCGCAATTTCTTCCTGCCATTACCAAAGACTGGGACTTTGCCTTAAATCTATTCTTTGAATAATTTGTAATTATTTATACTTGTTTAAGGAAATGTAATTTTCTTTTTTTATTTTATTTATTTATGTATTATTGTTTTCTGTTTATTATTGTATTTGATGCAAGTTATATGTTATTGCCCTTGCATGGTTTTTTGTTCTTAAAATAAATAATACAAATAAAAAACATCTTGTTTATTCTCAAGTCTCGAGAGATTCTGTGAGGTTTCCCGTGTTCACAGTCAGGACTCTGGTTGAAAATCTGTTGGTGTGTGGTTTGCTGTCTTTGTCACATCGCGGCACACCACAACACTATAGGAGCAAACGGTTCAATCTAGGATTTTTTGTCCTCGTGTGTGTGGTCTCTCACATTTTGAAGATCTTAATCTTTTAGTGTGTACCCAGCATTTGTTAACACACCTGATTCAGATAATCAGCTGGTTAGAAGTGAGCTCCATGCATGAACTGCGTTCCGATTGACATGATCCCTACACAGTGTCCATTACTCCCTACTCCCTGCGCAGGGAAAATCCGTTGAAGTTTTCTTCACTTCGGAACATTCATTCGTGGATTTGCGTTGTGCAACATCTATATATAGGCCTACTTCGGTAAATATATGCAATTTAAATTCACATCTCGCACACTTCAATGCTCTTTGCATGGAACATATACGTTTGCTTCGAACTGGAATCATGGCAGAATATCCTGTGATGTCCACTTCGCAGGGCACTTACGTTCGAATAGAGCAAACGTCTGAAGCAATAAGAGAAACATGCAAAATGTGCAGAGTGGGGGGGGGGAGTAAGGACTGTAATTGAGAACCGCTGTATTATACTATTGCTATTGATTCAAATGCATAAATCTTGATGATTTATGGTTAATTTTCTCTTATTTAAGTACACAGTTGTACAGCATTTTTCTTAATTTTTTTAATGCTTCTTTACTTTAAACCAAACTTTATAATGTTGTTGATTCATAATTTAGAACTGTTTATTGAAGAAAAACTACACCACTGACAAGGCAGGTTTTTAGATTTACATGCTGAAATCTGGGACGCTCTTTTCCACAGAGCGAGCGTTTCTATTCCAGAATCCAGGCCACAGTGGGCTGTGTCTCTGGAGAGAAATTCCTGCCGATTAGAGCAGATCATTACTCCTTATGGCTGAGGGAAATGCAACCTGCACCGCACAGGGAGAGAGGTCAAGAGGGGTGACGGAGGGGAGAGAGTCTGTTAGACAGCCCTCCACACAAAACCTGCCTTTTTATCAAGATGAGTGAGGGAAGGGAAATATAGCTTTGTTACCCAGACAAATTTAAACCTGACATATTGGTGTCTCTGCCTTGTCACCGTTTTTCTAAAAGCATCTCTAGAGATCAGACGACAGAATTCCTGTAGCTTTTTTGGCTGTTTGGCTATTTTTGGTTCCTTCAGTTTTCATATATTTTGGTAACACAATAACTTTACTTAAGTTCCTTTAAAAAATCAGGTCAGTAGTTCAGTTATGAATATCTATGAAAATATATAAATTGTTTAATTGATATTTCAAATGGTTTGAATATATAATATTGTTAAGAAGTTTGGATTAAGATTTTTAATGTTTTTGAAAGAAGCCTCTTAAATATGGACCCCCTAAAGGAACATAGTGGTGAAAGGACATTTTTATGCTTTTGTGATGAAAATAATATTAGGTTGATGGGAAAAAAAAACTAAATTTTGTGAGAAAATGCAGTACTTTTGTGAGAGAACGTAAATGTTTTATTGAATACAAAATAGTTTGAGGGACTGCAAAACTTTTACTCCCAAAACTTTTGTGTTTCCTATGTGAATGCAAAGTTTCTTGGAGAAAGGCAATACTGTTGCAAGCAAATTCAAATATTCTCAGAGAAACACAATATTTGTTTGAGAAAGTGCAAGTGTTTTGCGAGCAACTGCCAAGTTTCTCGGGGAATTGCATTACCTTTGTAAGTGAACGCAAAGTTTTTTCTGAGAAATGAAATCATTTTGCAAATGAATGCAAAGTTTCTCGGGGAAATGCAATACTTTTGCAAGTGAATGCAAAATTTCCTGTGGAAATGTGAGAAACCGAAAAGTAATTTTGATAAACGCAATACTTTTGCGAGAGAGTGAAAATGCTTTGTTTTGCAGGCAAAGTTTCTTGGAGAATAGCATTGCCTTTATGAGTGAATGCAATGTTTCTCTGAGTAACGCATTTTTTTTGCAAGTGAAGGCAAAGTTTCTCAGAGAAAATCAATACTTTTGCAAGTGAAGGAATACATTTGCGAGTGAACAAAAAGTTTCTCTGAGAAAATTAATACTTTTGCAAGTGAAGGAATACATTTGCGAGTGAACAAAAAGTTTCTCAGGAGAAAATCAATACTTTTGCAAGTGAAGGAATACATTTGCGAGTGAACGAAAAGTTTCTCGGAGAAACACAATACTTTTGTGAGAGAGTGCACATGAAATGTGTGCAAATACTTGTGAGTTTGATTTAAATATGTTATAAGTTGTAAGATATTCATAGAAAGACTTTCAAAATGAGCAAGAGATAATTGAAAATACAAACTACTGGAGGAATTATATTAGTGATCGACCGATATTGATTTTTTATTACCGATACCGATTATTTGTATGTTTATGTACCTGATAACCGATATGCAGAACCGATATTTATTTACTGTTATGAAGTAAATAAATAACAGAGTGAAGTAAGTCCATTCTTCGCTTTGGTTTTTCCTCCTTTCAGTCATCTTAACAACAACAAAAAACTGTTTAAAATGAACATTTTCATGTAAAATGTTATCTTAAAATTACAACAATAAAACATTTTATTTATAAAAAGCATCATCAGCAACACTGATATTAACAATAAGCAAAAGAATGTCTAATGTTTTCAAATGGAGAAAATAAAGGACAGGAGTCATATCAACTTCATTTTAAACTACAGTTTTAGGTTTATAAGCTGTTTAATAGACTAAAGAGTGAATAATAATTCACTGGATAATATTAATTAAATTATTAATATTCTCTGGAATATTGAAATAAACTATAACAAACAAAACATTGTATTTTATTGCATTTCTTAACTGGCAGGTTTTATCAGAATTATTAAAATGTTTTTTGTCATTCTAAATTATGAAAACTGCTGACAGCGCCGTTTATCTATTTACACAGAACTATACTCAAACTGTGATCGCTTGCAGAGATAATAAATAATTAATTTCGATAGAGATGTATTTATTTAGATGTGTATTGGTTAAATAATGGTTCTAAAGTAAATGTTAATATAATTCAGCGTGTTTCAAACAAGTGAATATTGTAGAAAGTTACATGCGGTGGTCGTGCCGGAGCTTTTCCTGAGTGAACAGCAAATGCAGAGAACACATTTCACTGTTGGTTATACTCTGTATAATTGTTTATGTGACAAATAAAAAAAAAAAAAATATCGGTTATCGTTTATTTTTTAACCGATATCCGATTATGGTAAAATGCTTAAATATCGGTAAACCAATATATCGGTCGATCTCTAAATTATATACATACACACATGCACACACACACACTTTTTTCCATTTTAAGAAAGAAAGTGATGTGACATATGACCAAGTGTGGTGACCCATACTCAGAACCCATCCAAAGTGCACACACACCCGGAGCAGTGGGCAGCCATTAATGGTGCGGTGCCCGGGGAGCAGTTGGGGGTTTGGTGTCTTGCTCAAGGGCACCTCAGTCGTGGTATTGAGGGTGGAGAGAGCGCTGTACATTCACTCCCCCCACCTACAATTCCTGCCGGCCCGAGACTCGAACTCACAACCTTTTGATTACGAGTCCAACTCTCTAACCATTAGGCCACGACTTCCCCATGACTTTATACATTTTAGGAAGTGATTTTATGCCAGTTTTACTCAGCTGTCATTCAAAAGTCAGTATTAATGAATGTCAGAAGCATTGCTCAATGGGATAGTCAGCTTTCAGAGGCTTTTAATTATTTACATGCCTGCTAAGCTGGAAAGTTTGATGCTGCCTGGCTCTCTAAGGTCTGTTGAAAACTGGCAAGTTCACCTTCATCACCGTATATGTTTGTCAAGTTAGAAAGGAGCTTAATCCAGCTCATTAAAATTATCTGCTCCCCAAAATGAATACTCTGCATGTGCCAAATGTGAGTACAAATTGTCATTGACATGTTAGTTAGTAGTTTTTCCTCAATGTTGAGAAACAGACGTGGAATAATTATCGTAGTGAGCTGCCAAAACATAATATGAGACTCAAAATTTTCAGAGACAAAGAATGTATAAATATTATGAAATGTTACTTGTTTTCTAAAATAAACAGAACGTTCATTGGGAAATAACATAGGGCAGGACTTCATTTTATTGGATTGAGAATAGTGGGCTGCGATATTCATGTTTAATATTATTTTCAGCAGAAAAGTTATTTAGGAGCCAGGCAAAGTTATTACATTTTGATGAAACATTATGAAAACATTCTTGGGAATAACGTGGGCTGATAAATCAAGCGCAAGGATACCTGGAACATTTATTAGTAAAATAAATAGTCAATTTTGATTTCTTTGAGCAAACAAATTCTAGCATCACCACGAGCAAAATTGCTGCCAGGAGTGATTCTAACATTGTAGAAGCAGCTCGCTATCTTTCTTTCCCTCGTTGGCTTCGCTCTTTGTCCGCTTGCAGCAGGATTGCTATTCGTATTTGGCTCAGCGTTGACCTTTTCTGCTAAACGAGCATTAGGCTGCTGGGAGCGAGGGAAGGGAAGCACACTCATCTTTGTTTGGTCCTCTAACTGAGAGCAGAGCTGTTAGTTACAGGTCAACGGTCTTACCGATACTATACAGCTCACCTGGTGGAAGATGGTTGCTGTCACAATTATATCAACTCAGATGCACTACCTGCAGGATATATGTGTATGGAGTGAATGTTTAAAAGGTGGATGTTATGTCTATCAGAACATTTCAGTAACTTTTGAGCAAGAGGTGATTTAAGGCCCAAGTATACTTTGATTTTGTTTAACCACACACAGGGGCACAATGACGCAAATTCCATCACCGGAATATTGATGAACAGGCATCACCCGCTTTTTCTAGGTCACACATGCTCATTGAATTTGTTTTGCACTAATCAGTTGTTCCACTAGGTGGCAACACTGACCTGGGCCGAAAACAAAACTAAAGAGACGACAACAACAACAACAAAATCCCTGAAACTGCAATAGCTACAGCATTGATAAGCCTATATTGACAAGCGCATGTGTGAGGTAGAACTTTTGTTCAAAAGAGTGTAAATTATTTTGGGTGAATCATTCTCTGTTTTACCCCTTCCCCTTACCCCTCTCCTTAGACCATAAGGGCTTCTGGAGAAAAATAGCATAGGCAATGGACAACGAGGAAACTTTCTAGAGCGTGTGTGTCGACCACCTGCGTCCATGCATGGTATCAAATGGAGTATACTTTGAAAAGCTGCACATTCAACTGTACGCATACACTAGCATACACTTACAAAAACATAGTGTACATTAGACGACAAATCAAGAGCCTATGCTATTAGTTATATTACAACTAGGCAGCCATTTTGGGAAAATTTTAGGAAAAATGTATAAGTATGTATTTTTAAAAACTACTTGCATGCAATATGCTATTAATAAAATAAATGGGCAATTAAGTCTACCTAAAAAGTTAAGTGTACTTAAAAAAAAATGCACTTTGTAATCGTCAAATTACTATTATTTGTTTTACTTTTAAGTGCATTTTATGTAATTCTTTACATATTTTGACTAACTTACTAAAGTACATGTAAAGTTTTTTTTTTTTTTTTTTTTTTTTTTACAAAAGAACAAAAGAAAAAAAAGAGCAAATCTATAACTTTTATAGCTTTAAGGGGTTAATCTATATTTAATTTAGTGTTTGAAAATTATTCATTTTCTGTATATTTCTGCTGAAGGGCACAGGTAGCTAAATAAATAATTTATTATAATGTGTTCATGTGAAGATTGTTTTAAGTTCACTTAAATTAGAAGTTAAGTCTGATAAATGTTAAAATTGATAGCTCTCAATTTTACTGTAATACTGAATGGCTACAGTCAATGGTTAAATATTAAGGGGAAAACAATTTTATAGAGACATATTGATATCAGTGATGCTTGCCTTCAATCATAAAAAAGATGCCATTAAAGAAATATTTAAAATATAATGTCTTTATGTTATTTGTACATTGTACATTTGAAGATTGAATGTGAAATTATTGCAATATAAAAGTATATTTAAAAACTTTAATGTTAGGTGGGATTAATCCCGAGTAATTTTAGAAAAAATGTGCGATTAATTAGTTATTTTTTTTAATCGATTGACAGCACTAATATAAATACAAGGCATAGAAGTTTCAATGAAAATGATATTATACGTATATTTCAGTTTATCATAAATAAGTAGAATTTGTTATTATTTTTTTTCTGTAATTATTACTTTTTATTTTTTTCACAAGGGATAAACCATCAAAACGTTAGCTTTGATGCAAATTGATATGCTTGTGTACTCCTAAACATTTACAGAATTATTTTCAGCTCTTGAAATAAATGGACAGTTTCACTGCTTTGAGAGACAATCCAACAATATCGATGACTCATCCTGCACTACACAGATTATTGTCCAATCAAATGCTTGCTTGAGTAAGAATGCCCCTCCCACTGCAAGCATATATTGCATGAAAGCGAGTGTTATTATTTTACACAATCTCAAGTAAATGTTCTTTTGTTTAGTGGCTAGCTAACTAACTTTAGTAAACTAGCTAGTCAGTGTGCTAGTTTGTGTTACTACCACATTTTTGTAGTGAGTCTTGTTGTTTTATACTTTCATTCTTAATTTCATTCAAAATTGTATGTTTGATGATTAAACTATAAGTCTTGCTTTAGAACAGAACAGAAGCCTCTACAGATTATTTGTCATGCTGTTTTTTGTTTTTGTTTGTTTTTTCATCTTTCGAGTGTTGGGCAATATAGAACATATTTATAGTCAAAAGTCTGAGATATCAAGTTAGAAAATCCGACTTTGGATGAAATGCAGAATTTGACTGTTTCTTAAATACCCTAATCCACATCAGTCTGACAGATTCAAAGCTTATTAGTTGTACATGACTGAAGTTTAGGAAGTATTTTACATATTTATTTAACTATGAGACGGTAATAACAGCTTAAGAAGTTTCTACACTAAACATTGCTGACCAACTTGAGCTAGTGGTTCAACCAATAAAATGACCCACAGTTTAACCATTCTGAGAGATTTAAGTCAGATTAAAATGAATGTATGAAGGAATAAAAAAAAACAATGGGTGAAAAAATACAAGATAAATTAAAATGTCTTAAACAAGTAGTAATACAATTATTATTTTGTTATATTACATAGATAAACAAATAAAATAGATAATGTATTTCAAGTTGCATATGATATTATATTATATTATTGATTGTGTGTGTGTGTGTGTGTGTGTGTGTGTGTGTGTGTGTGTGTGTGTGTGTGTGTGTGTGTGTGTGTGTGTGTGTTGAACTGTGTTTCAAATCAAGATTATCACTGTCCTTGAGGTGTTTCTTGCTGTGGGCTTGTTTCTTGCTGTCATCGTTTCCTGTCCTTCATGACACATGCTACTTTATTTCCATCTCTCAGATCTGGTGCTTAGGATAAAAATAATAAAATGAACTGTATGCTTCAGGCACATACACACACACACACACACACACTGATAGCAAGAGTTTCAACAGATGGAGATGATGTGTACACACACACACACAACACACACACACACACACACACACACACACACACACACACACACACACACACACACACACACACACACACACACACACACACACACACATCTGTGCTGCCTCAGGCCTACAATAACATCTCCTCTCAGTTCAGCTTGTATAGAGCGGCTTTATTATCCACGTCCAAAATGGATGCTGAACACGGACAGAATAACAATTCTAGAGTCCTTCTGTGGATCAGCGCGTGATTCATACACAGCCTGGAAATGCCACACACCACGCCTTCAGGTTGAATTATTGATCAAACCAAAGAGTCATCTTCAAGTTTTTTTATTATTATTATTATTATTATTATTATTGTTAAGTTTCTGTGTCCTGTTTTGATTTACAAAGTATGTTTTTTTGGCATTAAGATAAATCTCATAAAATGTGAACATGGACCACAAAACCAGTCATAAGAGTCAATAATTTGAAATTGAGATTTATACATCATCTAGGCTGAATAAAAATGCTTTCCATTGATGTATGGTTTATTATGTTAGGACAATATTTGTCCGATATACAACTATTTGAGAATCTGGAATCTGAGGGTGCAAAAAAATATAAATATTGAGAAAATCATCTTTAAAGTTGTCCAAATTAAGTTCTTAACAATGCATATTACTAATCAAAAATTAAGTTTTAATATATTTACGATAGGCAATTTACAAAATATCTTCATGGAACATAGATCTTTACTTAAAATCCTAATCCTAATTTTTGGCATAAAAGAAAAAAAAAGAAAACATTTTGATCCATACAATGTATTGTTGGCTATTGCTACAAATATACCGTGCAGCTTATGACTGGTTTTGTGCTCCAGGGTCACATATATATATATATATATATATATATATATTTAAATGTATAATACATATACATATATATTTAATACAAATTTTTTTTTTTCAATAAATATAACAGCAACGATTAACTTGATTTAGGGGTGAAATGTGGCCCAGACATGATCTTCATATTTCATATATGTATATGTGTTATATATATATATATATATGTGTGTGTGTGTGTTGTGTGTATATAAATTAGATATTGTTTCAAGTCAAAGCATGTTTATATATTACATATATTTATATATATATATATATAATTATATATATATATATAAATATATAAATTCAATGAATATAAATATATATAAGCAAATACATTGCAAATAGTTTCAATATATATATAAAATATATATATATATATATATATATATATAATATATATATATATATATACTGTATGTGTTTGTAAATATACACAGCACACACACATATATTATGTAATCAAAATTGTTATTTTTTTATTTTAGATGCAATTAATTCCGATTAATTGTTTGACTAATTAAAACACATTTTACACAACTGTCATTACCGTAATGTAACAAAATCTCAACACATTAATGAATGATGAATTAATTAAGTAATTAATTAATGACACAGTATCACAGTAGTAATTGTTGTACTGTCTTTTATAAATAACCTTTTTTATATAATTTTACACAACTCATCACAACAGTGCAACAAAATATGAAACAAAATGTAATCACTTTGTATGTGAACAATATATAAATAAAATATTTAAGGTATCATGATTATAACTGCTATCTTTTATGATTTAGTATTTTAAGAACATTACACAACTGTCCTTAATGCAACATAATCTTATCATTTTAATGTGAAAAAATATATATTTTAAAGTAACATAATTATAATTTTTGTACTGCATTTTATCTTTATCTTATTTTTCATGAAAATGAATCACATTTGAAGCAACTGTCGCTACCATAATGCAGTTGAATGCAGTTAAAAAAACAAAAACAAACAATTTTTTTTATTTATATATTATATATATATATATAAAATAAATAAATAGTGTAATGGAAGTGATTGTTGTATCACTGCCTTTATAAAAAAAATTACAGTAATACAAATCTAAAGGAATATGTCCAAAAGCATGTTGTTAATGAAAATTTTGGGTTAAAATTATCTTAAAAAAATAATATATATGAGCTTTTGTGGTGAAATTTGGGCTTTTCTTCAGTTTGTATAAATATGAGTTGGCTTTGATGATGAATGAATGTGTGAATTCTTCAAACATGTATAATTGATTCCCATTATTATTATCAACATGAAAATAGCTCTCAAACAACAGGAGGTCTTCATGTATGACTGAAAGCGGTGATTAGCGAGTGACCGCCCATCTCATGAATACTAACATATGCTGGTTTGTCATCCGTGCACATGGAATCCTTCCTCCAGCAGATGGAGGTTTGTTCCAGAGCATTTGGTGTCCTCAATTACTAATTAATCTGACCCTTGAAAGCGAACAGCGAAGAAAATTAGGCAACAACTGTACGTGGCATGAAGATCCACCATCTGGATTCTTCAGCTGAGATGTTTGTGTGGGATGTTCTTGCTTTGTGCTGAACTCCGCTTCATTCTTCTAAAGCCACTTGTGTGATTAATTATGTTTTTTAGATGCCCTAAATCCCTCCAATTGATCTCTTTTAAAGTTGAGAGCGTTGCACCGTTTGACTGAAATAAAATAAATTGCTCTTGAGATTTGAAAGCGTTCTTCTCAATTGCAGTTATTGACTGAGTGGGTGTGAAGAGTGACTAGTTTTCTGGCCAAGAATCAAGTGTGTGTTAAGTTCAGTCATCATTTAATGTAGTTCAAGGCAGATAGTTAATGCAGTTCATGGAGTTCAAGGTGTAAAACTCAAACCACAAGTGAGATCTCTTTATGAGATTGATGTCTCATTCTGTACAGTATATTGGAGATATTTCTCCTAGACGGCAATGATAATAAATAAAAAGCAAATGGAGAATTTTTTTTCTGAAGGCTCTTGCTTCATAGACTTTGTCCTGAGACAACGGTAAAAAGACTATTTCTCAAGTCTGCTGATCAACAGATTTTCATGTCGCAAAATGTTCTCAGATTTATACCAAAATATACCACAATTTACTATCAAAATTCAGAGATCTCAATGTGAACTGAAATATTTCTCATCAAATTTGTCCAAATTATCTAAACAATTCACATTGATTCTATAGCTTGTACTAAATGTGAATAATTGACCGTTCACAGAGTTTGATTGGCAGGCTATCTGACCAATCATAATACTGAATTTGCCACTTTATGCAACAAACAAACAGAACAGGAAAGTGTATTGACGTCCTTCCGAGGTTGAAAAAAGTTACAGTCTGATGTTTATTTCATGTTAAAACTAGTATAGAGGAAGAGATGATCGGTTCATGTGCCACTTGAACTGAGGCGCTACAGCGATCTGTCACGCCACATTAAAAGAGCCACAAAATGGTATTTATTGTTAGAATTTCTTAAAATATGGCAACATTTTAAAGCTGTATTTTATTTTTTTTACTGCGTGAGAACATATGTAGTGTGAGAGAGATGTAACAACATTAACTAATGGTGCATGCACACCTAAAGGGAATCGGATATTCACATCACGTTATCGATCTAAATGACTCATGGGATGTTTTTTTTTGTGTCACTAAATCGAATAAAAAAATCGCCAAATGGTCTCCCCCATTTTCTTATACAACTGGATATGTCAAATTGGACGTGTCAGTAAGCTCTTCACTGATTGGCTTGTGCGACAATGCGTCGTGCAATTTTTGCTGGAGTTGAACATTTTCAAATTGCACGGAAGACATGATTGAGGCAAATATCACGCATTCGCTGTAATTTTGTCACCTGATTCGTGTCATTCACATCGCCCGCCGTGAATTTGTGTTTATTTGTGTTTTTGCATTGTCTTTTTAATCCACTTGTGTGAATAGTTAAATTTGCTTTTGGTGTGCACAAATTGTCTTTTTATTTTTAGTTAACCTAAGAAATATTAGGAGAAAGGGATGTCTTTTAATGGGCAAAAGATCATTATTTTAACATTAAGTACATTTTTCACATTATTGATTATGGTAAAGAAACTTTTAGAAAATGTTTAGAACTGTAAAATATATTTGTCGATGTAATGAAAACTGTTTGTTTATTTATTTGTACAAATGTTTAAAATGTTTTTGTTCACGTTCATATAAAGAAAGTCAGTGGGATTCAAAACAAAACATTGAATCTCACTGTATAGATGAAAAAAAACACGAAATACATTAACAACCAAATTTCTGTTTATTAATTTATTTATTTTTAATAAACACTGCGATTTATTTTCTACAAAACACAAAATTAAATATTTAGATTTTTTCTCTCAAGAAAGAGCCTGTGCATAGTGCTGCCTAAGTGGAGCTCTATAGAATGGAGGCTTCAGCAGAATGACTCTCTAACGAAGGAAGCCTAACAACACTCAACCCTAGTTGGGGGGCTCATAAGAGTGGAGGTCTCAGCATAACGACTCTCTAAAGCGAGAGGAGACCTGACTACACTCAGCGCTAAAGACAGCTAGCGAGGCTCACAATAGAGACTACGTAATAAAGGTGCTGCCTAAGCGGAGCTCTGGAGAGCAGAGGCTTCAGTAGAATGACTCTCTTAAATGAGAGGAAGCCTAACACTCGATCCAGGTAGGGGAACTCTCAGAGTGGAGGTCTCAGCATAATGACTCTCTAAGTGTGAGATGAGACCTCTACACTCAACGCCAAAGGCAGTTAGTGAGGCTCAAGAAAGAGCCTGTGCATAGTACTTCTGCCTAAGCGGAGCTCTAGAGAGTGGAGGCTTCAGCAGAATGACTCTCTGTCGAGAGGAAGCCTAGCAACACTCAACCCTAGTTGGGGGGCTCTTAAGAGTGGAGGTCTCAGCATACCGACTCTCTAAGCGAGAGGAGACCTGACTACACTCAGCGCTAAAGACAGCTAGCGAGGCTCACAATAGAGACTACGTACTAAAGGTGCTGCCTAAGCGGAGCTCTGGAGAGCAGAGGCTTCAGTAGAATTACTCTCTTAAATGAGAGGAAGCCTAACACTCGATCCAGGTAGGGGAACTCTCAGAGTGGAGGTCTCAGCATAATGACTCTCTAAGTGAGAGGGACCTACACTCAACGCCAAAGGCAGTCAACGCCAAAGGCAGTTGAGGCTGAAAGAGCCAAGAAAGAGCTAGTAGCGGAGCTCTAAGAGAGTGGAGGCTGGCAGTGGAGGCTTCGGCAGATGACTCTCTAAACGAGAGGAAGCCTAGCAACACTCAACCCTAGTTGGGGGGCTCTTAAGAGTGGAGGTCTCAGCATAACGACTCTCTAAAGCGAGAGGAGACCTGACTACACTCAGCGCTAAAGACAGCTAGCGAGGCTCACAATAGAGACTACATACTAATGGTGCTGCCTAAGCAGAGCTTTGGAGAGCAGAGGCTTCAGTAGAATGACTCTCTTAAACGAGAGGAAGCCTAACACTTGATCCAGGTAGGGGAACTCCTAAGAGTGGAGTTCTCAGCATAACGACTCTCTAATTGAGAGGAGACCTGGCTACACTCAACGCCAGAGGCAGTTAGTGATGCTCAAACAGAGCCCACATTCTCCTATTACTGCCAGAGACAGAGCTCTGAAGAGTGGAGGCCTCAGCAGGACGACTCTCTAAACGAGAGGAAGCCTAACAACACTCAACCCTAGTTGGGGGGCTCTTAAAAGTGGAGGTCTCAGCATACCGACTCTCTAAAGCGAGAGGAGACCTGACTACACTCAGCACTAAAGACAGCTAGCGAGGCTCACAATAGAGACTACATACTAATGGTGCTGCCTAAGCGGAGCTCTGGAGAGCAGAGGCCTCAGTAGAATGACTCTCTTAAACGAGAGGAAGGCTAATACTCGATCCAGGTAGGGGAACTCCTAAAAGTGGAGGTCTCAGCATAACGACTCTCTAATTGAGAGGAGACCTGGCTACACTCAGCGCCAGAGGCACCAGAGATGGAGCTCTGAAGAGTGGAGGCTTCAGCAGGACGACTCTCTAATGAGAGGAAGCCTAACAACACTCAACCCTAGTTGGGGGGCTCTTAAGAGTGGCGGTCTCAGCATAACGACTCTCTAAGCGAGAGGAGACCTGACTACCCTCAGCTTTTACTTATAGTGCAGTCTAAGCGGAGCTCTGGAACCCTTACGAGTGGAAGTCTCAGCATAACGCCTCTCCAAAGCGAGAGGAGACCTGACTGCACTCAGCGCTAAAGACAGCTAGCGAGGCTTACAATAGAGCCTACATACTAGTAGTGCAGTCTAAGCGGAGCTCTGGAGAGCGGAGGCTTCAGAAGAATGACTCTCTTAAACGAGAGGAAGCCTAGCAACACTCAATCCAGGTAGAGGAGCTCTTACGAGTGGAAGTCTCAGCATAACGACTCTCTAAGCGAGAGGAGACCTGACTACACTCAGCGCTAGAGATAGCTAGCGAGGCTCACAATAGAGCCTACATACTAACAGTGCAGACTAAGCGGAGCTCTGGAGAGCGGAGGCTTCAGCGAAATGACTCTCTTAAACGAGAGGAAGCCTAGCAACCCTCCATCCTGGTTCAGGAGCTCTTAAGAGTTGAGGTCTCAGCATAACGACTCTCTAAAGTGAGAGGAGACCTGACAACACTCAGCGCTAGAGAAAGCTAGCAAGGCTCACAATAGAGCCTACACACCAATAGTGCGGTCTAAGCGGAGCTCTGGAGAGCGGAGGCTTCAGCAGAATGACTCTCTTAAATGAGAGGAAGCCTAGCAACACTCGATCCAGGTACAGGAGCTTCTTAAGAATGGAGGTTCAGCATAACGACTCTCTGAAGTGAGAGGAGACCTGACTACACTCAGCGCTAGAGAAAGCTAGCAAGGCTCAAATAGAGCTAGAGCTATACACCAATAGTCCGGTCAAAGTGGAGCTCTGGAGAGCGGAGACTTCAGCAAAAGGACTCTCTTAAATGAGAGAAAGCCTAACAACACTCGATCCAGGTTAAAAAATACACTTTTTTTTTTAGCTCGCAAGCGCCCCTAGGGGGCATCGACGCATATCCGCGCTCGCGCCTCCCTTCGATGTCAGCATAATTAGCATGCTTATACCGATGGATGCGGGCTGAATATGGTTTACGATCTTACTATGAATATCTGGAGAAGGAATGGGAGGCTCACGGGAGCTGGGAGGTTATGCCAGAGAGAGATCGCTCATCAAGTCTACTGCGAGCCACTCCCCCTTTTCCGTGCCTCCACTGTAGGTTTACCTAGCAGAAGCGCATGCTTCATAACCTCCAGCAGCTCTACATCGCGGGGCAGACAAGCTGAGAAGGCTCAGAAATATCCTCTCCGCCTTCATCAGCCCACCATGAGCCAGCAAAGCACTTCCTGCTGGATCAGAAGATGTAACAGACAATACATCTTCCTCCCGCAGTTCACTCTCGTCAGCCGCTGTCGAACGTGAGATGAAAAATTCCTCTCTCAAACTCGTTCGCAAGCTCCATCTGCGATCGCCGCGAACTCAGTATCTTCACTGCCTCAGCAGCGGCTGGACAAGAGTCGCGGGGGGCAGATGATCGCCCCAATTCTCTCGAGAAAAAGGGAACAACCGAGAGCGGAGTTTTTTCCCACAGAAAAAAGGCTCACAATGAACGCACTCCATTCCCTCGAGAACAGAGCGCGCGTGCTCTTCGCCCAAACACATAACGCCCAAACACATAATCGTGTGTGTCATAGATCGTGTGTGTCAGTGTCAGACAACGCTGACACGGATCGACACACCTCCTAAAGCGCTTCTCAACAGACATATCTACTCACACTTCAGAAACAAGGTCCCCTGAAGGAAAAAAAGAGGATGATGTATTCCACAGGCACCCTTTTATACCCGCAGACACTCATTAGCTTGCGTCATAGGCGTCCACCTGCCAATGTCAAGTGCATTGGGTGTTTGTAATCATGCTTCAGGTAACCGGTCACGCTGGAGGCGTTCCCATAGCGCCCTCTAGAGGACGCAGCATAGAAGTTCCCTTCGGAAGGGAACATTGGGGTTCAAAACAACATTGGAACATTTTTTTTTTCATTCAAAACATGAAACAAAACCCAAAACATGAAAAAAACAACAAAAAAACTAAACACTTTTTTAACATTAATTCCTTTGTTTTCAACAGAGGAAAGTCGTAGTTTTATAATGACGCACGGATGAGTAAACAGTCATTATATTTGGTAAATAATTTTTCACAGAACGATCTTCTTAAGATCTTCTTAGTCAGCTGTCCTTATGGTTACTACACTCTCATTGCTGTCCTTAAAACTCTCATGAGCAAAGAAAAAACAACTTCTCTTCTCCAGAGGGACTTCTTGGGCTTTGACATGTCTAGTCGAGGAACCGGGAACTTCCTGAGGTTGATTCAGCCTCGAGCAATGATTATGACATGATCTGCGTCCAGCAGGGCCACTGGAATCGTCCTATGCTCGCTCACATTCCCCGAGATGCGTTCACTCGCTCTCTTCATGGAGGCTTACAGTCGCAGAAGCAGAGATGTAACATTCTTCCCTTTTGTTTTGCAGGGGATATTCCCAGTCGGCTACGTTCACTTGAAGAAGGCTGTCGTCACAAACAGGGGGTAAGTGTCTTTATTCTGAATTATATTAAGCTGCTCCTTCCATATAGAACAAATGGGTTGGATGAGGAAAGGCGATGGGGAGAGAGATGGATGGAAGAGAAACATTTAATTTATTCATTTATCTCAATCTCTGATTCCCTTTCTCCTCTCTTTACTGGCTCATGAGTTCCGTCACATGCCTGAAAGGCTGAGGTTTAATCTTTTGGAAGATCTCTTACTCTCATTTATCTCTATCAAATATTTGCTTCAGATATGAAGCTGGGTGTGATGTGAGACCATCAATCAGCTCCTGGGATTGAAAAGGTTCATGTATTTAATAGTAACAATAGTAACAATACTATTGTTTAGTATATGTTTCATTTATTTAAAAAGACACTACAGCAAATGCATCTTTAACTACATGTTGTCATTTGAACAATCATTCAGCTGTTAATGCTAATTTGCAGTTCAGTAAGTGAGGCACATGTTGATTCAGTAACCGCTGTGAGTTTCAGCGAAGGATTTATCTGACTGATTCAAACCTGTAAATGTTGATTTTGTAAATTGTGAAACTAATCTACAAGCAATTTAAAGTAGTCTCCCACTGTCTGCAGTTGAGCTAACCTTTTGTAGTTAGCAGAACTACAAGCTACAAACAAAAAGCACAAAAGTTAATTAAAACAGCTATCTCACACTTTGTGAAGAAACAATCAATCTGTGTTGATTTGTGTTACTGTGTAATACACTGTGACATTAAATCCAACAAAGTAGCTTTTGGTTGCGCTACAACGCTAAACGATGAAAAATACAGCTAATTTATGTTCGTTTTTTCCCTAACACTACATTATACATTGCTTAAATCACTAATCAGTATCCTCGTAATTCATTACTATATTTTGTATAACTGGTAGATAAAATTGCTGAATGTTGCTGTGTGGAAAGATTGTTTCGTTTTTACAGATTCATTCACAGGTTTAAATATGCTTCAGTGACACACTGAATATTAATGTTTGAGGCATGCGGTATAAAGATGGAGTCCCAGTGGGATCTCTCTGCTGAAAACACGCGGGAAAACTGCACATCAGGGACTGTCGGATGACAGCTTCTTCTTTTTGTTTTAGCTTTTGATGTTTTACAACTTTTTCACAGGTGTTTGCACACGGCACCGTGTGTTAAACTTCACAGTCTTCCCTCAACACACATGCGCAAACATTTCTTTATTGTGTGAAGGCAGCATGCTAGAGCAAATCCCAGCGGGCGTGTTCAACATCTAAAGCTATATATACATGTTTACAACCAGCTTTCAATGGATAGTCTAATACAGGGGTGGGCAACGTCTGTAATGGAGTGCCGCTGTCCTGTAGAGTTTAGCTCCAACCCTAATCAAAGACACCTGAACAAGCTAATCAAGGTCTTCAGAATTACTAGGGCTACGGGCAGGTGAGGTTTATTTCAGGGTTGGAGCTAAACTCTGCAGGACATCGGCACTCCAGGACCGACGTTGCCTACCCCTGGTCTAATGAATATATTATTACTTAGAAAATTATCTTAAAGTGAATCTATTCTATATTTTTGAGAAAAAAATATATATAGTAAAATTTTTTGAAGATGTATGTATGGAGGGATGGATGGATGATTGGAAATGATAGATAGATAAATATTTAGATAGATAGATAGATATTATTTTTAGTATTTTTATTTAAATATAGTAACCATTCATTACGAATAAGTACATGTGAGAGAGAATTAATATATATATATATATATAGTATTCATTCATAACTACTTGTTGGAGGGCAGTCACACTAACCTGTGGTCAATATTTGTTGTTTCTGTTCAGGCAATATGAGACGGTGGTCCCGCTGGAGGACCCCATCGTCACAGAGGTCACCTCTACGCTGCAGGAGTGGTCTGTCCTGTGGAAGCAGCTATATGTGGTGAGTTCCTCATCCTCCTCTACTATATTTCGCTGTGGGCAGGAGATGTCGTTTGCCTGTGCTACAACCAGGGCCGTCCTTAGCTGACGCAGGGCCTGGTGCGAGGTAGGGAGAGGGTCCCCTCTGGGCTTGTCCATCGGTCCGCTCGCGATCGCATCCCTCAAAGTGTGGGGCCCACTGCGACCGCACCAGTTGCACCGCTCAGAGTACTACAACAGCAAATATCACTCGAGAGGCTGGATTATAATGCTTCCAGTGATGGAACTGTCTTCTCTCAATCTACTAGACAGTTTGAGTGTGCTTTGTACAATATTTCATTATTATGTAGTTTTGAAAGAAATACACACCTGGCACATGGGAACATAGAGGATCCATTTAAAAATGTGGCACAGACTGAATGCAATAATATGTTTGGTTTTTTTCTCTCTCTCTGAACAGGCTGCTAGTAACAGTACAATATTTTACGTACAAATGGTTGATTAAAGAAAAGCAGAACAAATGTATCAAATGTTTCCTGAATTGTATAATCCGAATAAGAATAGTTAAAAATGGTTCATGAAATGCGCAGAACAAATTTATGAATCACATATTTGACCATTTATGTATTGAATGGTTGTGAATGATTCAAGAAACCAGCAATGAATTCATAAATACATTTATGAATGTTCAATAGTTCACATAAGAATGATTACATACAATAATGAAAAACTAGCAGAACTAATTTATGCATCCCATGGTTGTGAGCGATTCATGAAACTCAAGTATTATGAATTTAAGTGCGTGTTTGATAGCTTACGCAATAAAGTTTATGAACAATTCATAGAACTAAATTATTGCAAATTAATGAAGAGCACATTCGATAGTTTACTCAATAACGTTTATGAATAATTTATAAAACTCAATTATTGTGAATTTATGAAGGGCATGTTTGATAGTTTACACAGGAAAGTTTTACGAAAATTCATAAAACTAAATTGTTGTGAACACATAAAGCATATGTTAAATAGTTTACGCACGAAAGTTTACGGACAATTCATAAAACTCAATTATTGTGAATTTACGAAGGGCATGTTTGATAGTTTACACAGGAAAGTTTTACGAAAATTCATAAAACTAAATTGTTGTGAACTCATAAAGCATATGTTTAATAGTTTACTCACGAATGTTTACGGACAATTCATAAAACTCAATTATTGTGAATTTACGCAGCAATTTTTTTATATTTTACTTTAGAAAGTTAAACAATTTATGAAACACAGGCAGAAATGATTTATGAATTGCATGAGTGTGAATGACTGCATGGTTGAGAAATGATCAGAACAAATGTATCAATCAGGCAATTTGAGAATTGTCATGGTTTTGAATTTACGAATCGGATATTCAACAGCATAAGAATAGTTTAACGAATGATTTGGAAAGGAAGTTGCTGTGCTTGCATTTCACAAATGAGGTGTTTTTTGTCCTATCCTGGCTCAACCAATGACGTGAGTTGTAGGCGGGGCTACCGGTTTATACAGTCGGTAGCATGGAAATTGAGAAATGCAAGAATGTTTTATTGTCTATTTTCTTTTTCCTCCCTCTGAAATGCAAAATGAATATTTTCTGAATTACGTTATCTTAGATTAATGAATGGATATCAAAGAGCACGTGTAAGCAAAGGTCCCATGAATCTGATGTGAATAATGATCAGGCAGAAGAGGCTTTGTGATAGTCTTGAAAGTGCTGCTCTCCTCACACAGACACACTATGAGATCTGACAGAATCTTTATGTAAGCCTGTACTGAGGATTACCAAGCATTAGTGTATGACTTGACAATAGAGCTCTCTCTCTCTCTCTCTCTCTCTCTCTCTCTCTCTCTCTCTCTCTCTCTCTCTCTCTCTCTCTCTCCCTCTCTCCCCCTCTCTCTCTCTCTCTCTCTCTCTCTCTCTCCCCCCTCTCTCTTTCTCTCTCTCTCCACCCCTCTCTCTCTCTCTCTCTTTCTCTCTCTGACTCTGGAGGTTTTAGAGATGCCAGACATGACGTAACCACAAAAATTTTAACAGCATTGGTTCATATCATTCGCATTGCTTACTGATATTTTGACCATCTACTGCTTAACACAAAGATGACACAAAAGTTTTTGTTCACATGTTCATTATTTATCGATTAAAACTCATTTTAGTATATAATAATAATACATATTATTATTATTATTAATTTTGGTATTAGTAATCATTTAATATTATTGTATTATTAATAATATTTTACCATAAGGAATAATAATAATAATTAAAAACCAAAGCTTTATGGGCAGGTACAGTAATAGTATTCATAATTGTATATTACTATTATCAATAATAATAATAATTATAATGAAACCTTGTTTCACAGGTGAAAAATATTACATTTTGTAAAAAAAAAACAAGGAATGAAAACATGAATATCTTATGTTTTTGTTTAACAGCTGTATTAGCGTAACTGTAATATTCCTTAAACTGCATATAATGCTTTACTTATCTGGGAATATATGGCTTTATATTTTAATATAGTTTAAAGTTTGCTGTCTGTTGTCCTATTATGTTTACATCTCACAAAAATGAGTGAGGTTTACGCTTTAAACAAGAGCAAAACAAGTAGGGTAAGAAAAATTATTTTATTTTAAAAATACAGTGTAGTCTTTGAAAATAAGTTTTAATATATATATAAAAAAACAAACTAGTTTTAAGGATTGTTAGATACTGATTAAAACAGTTTTTTTTGCGGTGTTCCAGCACTCATCACATCAGAGAAAGCAGCTTGTTTTGCGTTTTCCTTTGAGGACTATTTTTAAACCGTAACGTGTTTCCTCTAACACCTTTTTGTTCTCAATCATCACCAATTCAAAGACATGAAAGCTTGTAATAAGGCTTCCAGGATTCTGACATCACTCGTAATGCAGCTCAGAAAATCAATGCTAATTTGGTGAATTAAGGATGACTAATACGGACTGATTTGAGTTGCGTAACGAGGCGAACACAGAGCATCGCGAGGCTGAGGCTCAGCTGATAGCAAAGATTCACACTCTGCGGCTCCGGTTAGGAAAATGTGGACAATACAACAAGCAGCCAGTCAAAAATGAGTGTAAATGAGTGTAACAGCAACTGTCTCAATTAAGATCTCAATGCATCTGGGACTCGCACCAAAGCCTCCACTCTTATCAGAAGCCAACGCAGGCGAAAAATGTATTTGACTAATTAGTGAACAGTGTTTTCTGAATTTGCTGTTCACAGTTTGGCTGTGGCGGGCGGGTCTGGCAGATGTATTTTGTCATCTTCACATCGGATGTGCTATCAGCAATATGTTAATATTGTCTTGTGTTCTTGGTAGTTTTGGCTGGGTTTTGGTGTTTATAACTGACAGTCTGTCTGATGTTTATTTAATAATGTTTTTCCTAATTTTGCTAAACTTTACAACCGTATTATATTTGTAATATATATATGTACGCAATAAGGTATGAGAGGCCTTGCTGTGTTGTGAATAAATCATGGCTGAAAGGCGTTGTTAGGCACGACGCGAAGCGGAGTTTAAACACAATACAAAATATTAAAACCCCAAATTTATGTATTGAAATGTAACTTTTTGAAGCAAGTTCGTTAAATGGAAACAGTAAACGGAAAGAGAATGTTCCGAACATGCCACTCATCTAATGGAGCTTAAATAAAATGTTCGCCGGTTCCCGCCTCCTTCCTTCCCCTACAGAGAATAGGAGCTCTTATCATCCGTTTTGTCATATTTTTTAACACCATATATTATATTTTCTCACACACATGCATCTGCTTATCTCTCAGCATGAGAAAACGTCTGTTTTCTGTCTTTTAGTTTAAAACAGACTGATTCACGACACAGAGTGAGTTTGCAAGCGTCATTACAGTGTAAACTGATGGACATACAGAAACACACCTGAAATGGTAAACTAATAAATTCAATAATATTCCCTCCTCACTTCGGAAACTGTAGTCTTTTACTCTACCGTGCGCCGCACACACATCAACACATCTCCGCGTGAGAAGCGTGTATTGACGGGGAAGGAAAGAGTCTCAAAATTAAAGATGAAAGATGCAACATAACGCCAGCAAGTGTCACTTATACTTCATTAAATAAATAGCAAACAGTTAATTCTGCCGAATTACATAATACATTAAACATTTGTGATGCTATTGATTGTTTATGTTGCTAAGGGTGTTGCTCAGTCATACACAGAACCATTGAGTGAAGCGGTCATAGCCGTGCTGTATTGTGAATAAAACACAGCTGCTGACCAATCAGAATCGAGAATTGGAACTAACCATTTTATAAATATATATATTTATATACACACACAGTCATGGCCAAAAATATCGGCACTCTTGGTAAATATGATAAAAGTGTCATAAACTGAGCCGGAAACAACAGGTAAGTGGATAATCAGGTATTTATTGACAAGTATAAATGTAAATCGTGAGGAGTAAATGGCAGGTGAGAATATGGTTTGAAGAGACAGTTCAATGAGCTTAGCTGAATGCTGATGGTGGTTTGTCTTTGCAAACGGTAGATCTGGTAAGTAAACACAGAGGGGTACATACGAGGGCTGGGTACAGTTCAGGGTAGCGAACGGTAGACCAGACAGTGAGTGACTGGATGGAGCGTTCTTTTGAATGGTGTTTTGATTGCAGGTGACATGTGCTGGGAATCGGAACTCAGGTGATTGTGATGGCTGGTGACTGAGGTGAATCCCTGACACAGAGAAGGCTATTGTTAATCGTTGATGAACAGTGTTGGGGAAAGTTACTTTTAAAAGTAATGCATTACAATATTACGTTACTCCAAAAAAATGTAACTAATTACGTTACTTAGTTACTTTTTATGGAAAGTAATGCGTTACATTACTTTTGCGTTACATTACTTTTTATACTTTCGCGTTAATTTTTAAATATGAGCAGGGCTTGATTGTTTGTTTTTAAAACAAGAAGTTCTATTTATAGCAAATGTAAAAGCCCTTTCACACCAAAAAGTGTAATGAATAAACCTCAGGCTGAAGGCAGAGTAAATCACATCTATACAGTAGAACGGAGGAGAAGAAGGTTCAACACTCTTCAGCAATAAAAAACAATGAAGCACAATTGTTCATTTATCTAAAGTAATTTTTACTTATTAGTATGGTTGAACTGGATCATCAAAGGTCAGCAGCAAACACATTGGTTGATAAAATGGGATTAGATATATTTGTATTGTTTAACATATTTAATTATTGCTGGTTTGCGTCATATTCTGAGCTTACATTTCACTGTTTTAATTCATTTTGATGAATACTAAATCTGTTTTTTTGTGAGTGGTATGAATTAATACATATTCACATTTAGTCTAGTTTAGAACTACAGTAAGATCATGTTCACACAGCGCACTGTCAGTCAATAAATGGAAAAAAAGTAACTGGCGTTACTTTTTTGAAAAAGTAACTCAGATATTTTCTAGTAAATTAAAAAGTAAAGCGTTACTTTACTAGTTACTTGAAAAAAGTAATTTTATTACGTAACTCGTGTTACTTGTAATGCGTTACCCCCAACACTGATTATGAAATAAATGTTTTTCTTAAATACATGTTGGACACAATTCAATCTTTATGAGTAAAATATCTCTGAAGTGTATTCCCATTAATATTCACAATTTTGAGCACTCCAGGGTGATTATAAACATGAAATTACCCATCAAAGGCTTCCTGTTTCACATAAATATGAATAGGAGGGAAAACAATGCCTACATTCCCTTAATCATCCATCATGATGAGAAAAAAATATATATATTTCTGATGTGCAGCAAAAGATAATTGAGCTTCACAAATTAGTGAAGTGGCTTTAAGAAAGGAGCGAGAGCAGTAAAAATGTCCATTTCCACCATCAGGGCAATAATTAAGAATTTCCAATCAACATAAAATTTTACGAAGAAGATGTGTGTCTATATCGTCTAGGGCTGCAACTAACGATTATTTTGATAATCAATTAGTTGGCCGATTATTCTTTCGATTAATCAGATTAAATACAATTATTTTATTTTATTGACAAAAAAACACTATTCCACATTCTGCTCAATGTCCTTCAAACAAACTGAATGCTATGAAAACATACAGGGCTTAATTTATTAGACCACCTGTCTGTCAGAGTCTGTCTCCCTCTGCCTTGTGTTTCCACACCCTTATATGGTCCTTCCTGTTCGTTATGAGTTCATTAATCCCCGTCTGTGTTTGATTACTCCTCACCTGTTGCCGTTATTCCCTGTTTACGTTCTGTGTTCATAAGCCCTGAGTTTCCCCTGAGTCTTTGTCCGTTCACTCATCTCGTCTATGTACGTCGATGTAGTGTGTATCCTGTGTTCCTTCATTAAAATCCCATTATTCCTCTTACCTCTCGTCTCCTGTGTCCTTCCCGCTACACGACCGTGACAGATTAACGGACCCAACAAGATGGAGGAGCGCCGCCGCCGCCCGCAGCTCATCCTGGTCTGCCGTTCGCGGGGAAACTTCGCTGCCGTCCACGGCTCGCCCAGCCCGCCGTTCGCGGGAAATCAGCCGCCGTTCGCGGCCATCTCAAGCCCTCCGACATTCGTGGCTCATGTGAGCTCGCCGTTCGCGGAAAATCAGCCGCCGTTCGCGGCCATCTCAAGCCCTCCGACATTCGTGGCACATGTAAGCCCGCCAGCCACCGCAAGCCCACCTACAGAGGTTCATGTGCCCCTGGGCTTGTTGGTGGCATATGAGGGGATGTGTTGGAGCCCAGCCCCAGAGCCCACTCCTCGCCAGCGCCCCCCTTGTGGCCGCTCCTCGCCAGAGCACTCCAGTGCCTGCTCCCAGACAGCGCCCTCCAGTGCCTGCTCCCCGACAGCGCCCTCCAGTGCCTGCTCCTCGCCAGCGCCCTCCGGTGCCTGCTCCTCGCCAGCGCCCTCCGTTGCCTGCTGCTCGCCAGCGCCCTCCGGTGCCGGCTCCTCGCAAGTGCTCTCAAGTTCCTCCGCTGGTCCTACCCAGCGCATCTTCGTCTCCACTGGTCCTACCCAGCGCATCTTCGTCTCCGCTGGTCCTACCCAGCGTATCTTCGTCTCCGCTGGTCCCGTCCAGCTCACCTTGGCCTCCGCTGGTTCCCGTCCAGCGCTCCGTGGCCTCCGCTGGTTCCGTCCAGCTCACCTTGGCCTCCGCTGTCCCGTCCAGCTCACCTTTGCCTCCGCTGGTCCTGTCCAGCTCACCTTTGCCTCCGCTGGTCCTGTCCAGCTCACCTTTGCCTCTGCGGGTTCCGTCCCGCTCACCTTTGCCTCCGCTGGTCCCTGTCCAGCTCACCTTCCGCGCTTCCAAGAGCCCCCGGGCAGCAAATCCCCAAATATTTTTTTTTTGGGGGGGGGGGGCTACCCACCATGGCCCCACGGCGGGCCCCCGGACTCGCCATGGGCCACGGCCTACCCACCATGGCCCACGGAGTCCCCTGATTCGCCATGGCCACCTGAGTCGCCTGATCCGCCCATGGTCACCTGATCCGCCATGGCCACCTGAGTCGCCTGATCCGCCATGGCTTGCCTGATCCGCCATGCCACCTGAGTTGCCTGATCCGCCATGGCCACCTGAGTCGCCTGATCTGCCATGGCCGCACTGATCCTCCATGGCCACCTGCCGGCTCCGCCGTGGGTCCCGGAACGGGCACCGCCCTGGAGGCCACCTGTCCAAGTTCCAGGTCCCTTGAGGCCTCCAGAGTGCCCACCCCCCTCCCCATTGGATGTTATACGGCGCGGGACGCGCCTGTTGGGGGGGGGGGGGTATTGTCAGAGTCTGTCTCCCTCTGCCTTGTGTTTCCACACCCTTATATGGTCCTTCCTGTTCGTTATGAGTTCATTAATCCCCGTCTGTGTTTGATTACTCCTCACCTGTTGCCGTTTCCCCTGTTTACGTTCTGTGTTCATAAGCCCTAAGTTTCCCCTGAGTCTTTGTCCGTTCACTTGTTTATGTACGTCGATGTAGTGTGTATCCTGTGTTCCTTCATTAAAATCCCATTATTCCTCTTACCTCTCGTCTCCCGTGTCCTTCCCGCTACACGACCGTGACACTGTCATAAAGAGAAAACAAATATTTTAGGAATATGTCAAAAAAAATGTAAATCTAAAAATGTTATTGCCATTTATTGGGCAAATTACAAACAGAAACAACTAATTAGTATTTATAATAACAAAAATGGCCTCATTACAGCTTGCATTCTTGCTTTCATTGTTTATGTACTTTTTGACTGTAATTGGGTATCTGAAAAAAACACTATAAAGTGCTCTGCCTTTCTTTCATAGATAACATCAATAATTATATTATAGCATTAGAAATAGCCTACTATTGTTACTAAAGAGCTTATGCATATTGGAGGACTAACCCATACAGAAAGCTAAAACATGATTTTGGTAATCACCAATGCTGTTAGTTTAGAGCAGCAGTGGCACAAACCTTACATAATTTGTTAAAAACCTTACATAAATTTGTTTTAATAAATGTGTTAAGCATTGTATATAGTGAATATAGTTTAAATCTCTTTTAAAAATGTAAATAATAATAAAGATAAAAGAGACTCAGTGTTAACCAACAGGTGAGAGGAATGTTCTGCAGGAACACACGTTCACTTTGATCACAGTCAAGTCTCTATCTTCCTGCTGACAAAAGTTATTACAAAAAGAAAGTTCATTTTTGACATGCAATTCCCTTTTCTACCAGTAGGTGTAAAATGGAAGGTTGTGAAAAATGTCCACTGTCCCCTTCTATTGATTGACACTGGTCTCATGTCTATAGGCCCTTTAACTAAAAAGCTATTACAAAAACACTGCCCAGTAAGCTATAGCAAAAAACGAAGAGAACGTGCACTTTCCCCTCGGTCCCTTACTGAAAGCTCCACAGAAAACGAAGAAAACGTGCACTTTCCCCACGGTCCCTTACTGAAAGCTCCGCATAGAGCGAACTCTCCCGGCTTGATGCACATTGAGACGGCTTGTGCGGGCTAGTGCTTATTACATCGAGCGAAAACTATGAAAAAGAAGGCTGTGAAACATGATCAGCTTTGCCCTTTTGGCGGTCACACTGTCTGTTTAGATTTTTTTTGGGCAAGTCGATTTGGAGTTATTGCCGTTTATCGCTGAATGTGTCACGAATATCGAAAATAAAACCAACTTAACCCCGCCCTCTGTGTTCCGTCTGTCTGACGCGTGTGCATGCCCCCGGTGTACCGACAAAACATGCTACCTATCAGATTGTGCTACCAATAATATATTTGCATTGTTTTAAGGGTAAGGGTAGGTGTGGACGGGTAGGTTTAGGTAGGGGTAGGAATGGGACATTAAAAAGCATCAAACCACATGAATAAGATGCTGGTAGCACAATCTGATAGGTAGCATTTTTCGCTAATGCATTAACTTAAAGCTCAAAATAAAGAATTATCAAGTTTTGGGCAGCTTGGATCACGTACTTCTCCCGCGGCATATCATTCTGTTTCCTCCACTATTTTTTAGATGCATTTTGTCCATAGAATGCGTTATTCAGTCCTGTAATTTGAGCAACCGGCTGAAGTTGGACGTGCACTGTAGGCAGACCCGACTAATCGATAATAAGAATCGTTGTCGATGATTTTCATTATCGATAATAATCGATTTTATCGATTAGTTGTTGCAGCCCTAATATTGTCCTAATGCATGGTGAGAATGAGAGTTTGAGTGGCTAAAGACTCTCAAAGGACCACAGCTGGATAATTGCAGGAAATAGGCGAGTCTCGGGGTCAGAAATCCTTAAAAATAAATTGTCAAACAGCACCTACATCACCACATGTTGTTTGGGACGGTTTCAAGAAAAATTATCATTGCTCATCCAAAAACAAACTCCAGCATATTCAGTTATCAGACAGGACTGGAACTTCAAATGGGACTGGCTTCTATGGTCAGTTGAAAAAAAAAAAATAGCTTTTTATCAGCAAACATTCAAGATGGGTTTGGTGAAACAGGGATAAAAAGTACCCCATGTGTACAATTAAATATACTGCTGTATTTTTTATGTTTTGGGCCTATATTTCTGCTGGAGGTCCTGAACATCTTGTTTAGACACATGGCATCATGGATTCTATCAAATACCAACCGATAAAAAATCAATAAGTGACTGGCTCTGTTAGAGATATTATAATGGGCCATGTTTGGATCTTCCAACCGTACAATAATCCAATCACAAACCTAAAAAACAACACAAAAATGGTTTACTGAGCACAAAACCAAGCTTCTGCTATGGCCATTCCAGTTCTCTGACCTGAACCCTATAGAAAAAGAGTGGGGTGAACTGAAGAGAAGAAGCACCAACATGGAGCTTTGAATCTAAAGGGTCTGGTGAGATTCTGGATGAATGAATGGTCTCTGATCTCTTGCCAGGTGTTCTGACCTCATCAGGCATTATAGGAGAAAATGTAGAGCTGTTAAACTGGCAAATGGAGGTTTCAAAAAGTATTGAATTAAAGGGCACCGTTAATTGTGGCCAATGTGTATTAGAGAAAAATAAATGTCCTCCCATTTAAAATTATTATTATCCAATGAAAGGTTAGATTTTTGTGATTTAGAAAAATGTGAATTAACAATTCAGATTCATTTCCACAGCCTTCTTTGATCATATTTACCAAGGGTGCCAATATTTTTGGCAATGACTGAATATATAAATATATGCTAATACAATATACTGTACAAATACACTACTGAAATACAAACATACATACACATATCTGGTATGCATACACAAATACATACATAAATACAAAAATATGTTCCTCAAATCTGATTGGCTGAGAGGAGTGTAATATTCCAGTGATATCAGAACTCTAACCATTTCACTGTTTGTATCATGTCGCTTGCAGTATTTCTCACAGTGAGTGTCATGGCAGATGCTCATGTCCACTATAATTTGTGATATATATATTTAATTTGGGGTAAATCTAACGGGCAGTCTTTGGTCTAATTAATCTATTATTTGTTCCAGAGCAAATAGTTTGGGCAAAATCTCATCATGTTTATGTAACTTCAATGCTGTATATCAGAGCGCTGCCTTTGTACTGTTGACTGGATTGCCTAGCAAATTTTACGATGGCTGTTGTTGTTGTTTATTAAATATTATTATCCAATAAATAATGTTTTATGTACATAGTAGTATTTAGTATTGGTAAACGATTGTGTGTGTGTGTGTGTGTGTGTGTGTTGTGTGTGTGTGTGTGTGTGTGTGTGTGTGTGTGTGTGTGTGTGTGTGTGTGTGTGTGTGTGTTGTGTGTGTGTCGTAATGGTGATTTTTTGGTTACATTGTTCCACCATTAGAGAGACTGATTTTCATGTAAAAAACTTTTAAATGGAAAAATACTGAAGTGCGGTTTTGAAGAAGGAAGTTATTTTTTCTTTCAAAACCAGCTTGTACACAGCCAACAAATGCACCGACCAGTGCTGTCATCATAAATCATCCTTAACAGATGAAAATATAGTATGAGCCTATTGGACATTCAAACTAATTGTGAATAAGAGATTTATGTGAAGAATGAATGCTGGATCAGATGCAGGTAATCACAATCGCTCAGTCTGTCTCTCATAAAACTCTACTTTTAATACAATAATACAGTAAGCTTTCAATAAAGCTGTTAAACTGTCAACTTTAGATTTGAATCAGTGGTGGAAGGAAGTAGTTCTGCACAAAAGAGGGCTTTTAAAGACACTCTGTTGATATGTTTTAATGTATTTACACACTTGTGCAGTCGAACTGTTGTATTAACGCAATATCACACTTGTAGACGTTAGATATGGTTGTATATCGGCACGCTGTGATTACCTACCGCCGAATCACATCAGTGCTGATATACAGCCATATCTCACATCTACAAGAGTAATAACGTTCTCGCATAGAGCCTGTTTCAGGTCTTGCAATGCTCTCTCAGTTGTGGTCAGTATTTCTGTCTGAAGCGGATGGGCCATGCTAAGTTTGACTTCATATTGACTGACAGGTTTCCCCATTGGCAACCGCTTTTAATATGCAATACCGGGTCAAGAGATGGTCACTGGGAGACTTGTGATTGATCTGCACCCTCGGCTGTACGTACAGAAATCTGTGGGATTGGGAAGAAGAGTTTTTTTTTCTGGTAATTCAGAGTGACAGTGAAGTGTTGTCATGTTACAAAAATCCTCAAAGCATCCGTTACCACTGAAGCCTGTCACAGAACATACTGTACAAGCAACCTCTGCCAAATATGTGCATATTTTAAGTGTTTTAGGGCTTAGTCATGCATAAATTTGCTAAATGTCTTGAGGCTCCGAGTTAAAATGACCAGCAGTGATTATGCTAAGTTATACCATATTTTATGACATTACTTGCTTCTCTACTCAGATTATGAGAAAGTGCCTCTTAGATGTTTCATGGGCTGTTCTGTACATCAGTCGCTCATTACAATACCTAAACTCTCCATAAATAGGTTTCAGCAACATTGATGTCTGTATATATCTTATGTTTCTACATAACACATAATAGTCATTACTTAATTCATACTGCTAACCTAACTAATCAATTTTGTCGACAAGAATTGAACATTGCTGCTCTTCTCATGAACTCTCATATTGCCCATGATAGTTTATGAAAAATCATACACTAGCTTAGAGGTGGGCGATATGGCAAAAATATAATATCACAATTTTTTTGGAAATATTAAGATTTCACGATTTTATCACGATTCTTTGTCATGTTGGTTTTACTATTTTGTCTGAGCAGTGCAGCCAAAATAATTTCCCTATTACAAAGACAAAGCCTTTCAAGGTAACAAAAAATATTTGTGGATATTTAGGCCAAAGTGGGCGAAGATCAAAATCTTTGTTATTATTTTATATTTGTTATTAAAAATAAGAACAAACATACACATTACAAATACACATTATATACAAATAAAACAAACAGTGCTTTATTTTCTGGTACAATAGGCATATTTATCAATGTCATGGATGTGCATTGGATGGTATCCAGTGGTAGCAGATAGATTGTTGTATTAGTGCAGTGTGTGTGTAGTCCAGTTTGAACTGTGTTAGAGTTAAAGTTCAAGTGCAGTACATGGCATACCGTAAAGCGGGAGTATGCTGTAGGGTGTATTAGTTCTGACTGTGCATTAGCCTGATAGCCTGAGGGAAAAAGCTATCCCTCAGTCGGCTAGTGCGGGATCGGATGCTGCAGAGACGTCTTCCTGAGGGCAACAGAGAGAGCAGTCTGTGGGATGGGTGGCTGGAGTCATTGATGATCCTCTGAGCGTTCCTTATACACCGCCTGGTGTAGATGTCCTGGAGGGTGGGAAGCTCACCTCCAACAATGTGGCGGCCAGTTCTCACAACCCTTTGCAGAGCTTTGCGTTTGTCAGCTGTGCTGTTTCCAAACCAGGCGGTGATACAGCTGGTCAGGATGCTCTCCACAGTGCAGGTGTAGAATGTTCTGAGGATGCTGGGGCTCATTCCAAACTTCCTCAACCGTCTCAGGAAGAAGAGGCGCTGATGTGACTTCTTCAGCACTGCATCTATGTGAGCGGACCATGTGAGATCCTCAGTGATGTGAAGAGGAGCAGAGGAACTTAAAGCTGTTTACCCTATCTAGGATTAACTCATGCAAGGCTGCGGGTCCTGACAACATACCTGGTTGTGTATTGAAAGACTGTGCTGAACAGCTGACAGATGTCCTAACAGATATCTTCAACACCTCGCTGAGCCAGGCAGTCATCCCCACATGTCTCAAATCCACAAAAATCATACCAAAGAAATCACCTGTGTCCTGTCTAAACGACTACCGTCCCATAGCACTGACTCCAATCATAATGAAGTGATTTGAGAGGCTAGTCATGCACAACATCAAAACCAGCCTCCCCAAAACACTCGATTCATTCCAGATTGCATACCGCCCAAACCGCTCTACGGATGATGCAATTTCCTCCACCCTCCACCTGGATCTTACCCACTTAGAAAATAAAGACTTCTATGTTAGAATGTTGTTCATTGACTTCAGCTCAGCATTCAACAAAATAATCCCACAACAGCTCATTAATAAACTAAACCTGCTGGGCCTTAACAATTCACTCTGAAACTGGATCCTGGACTTTCTAACCGGAAGACCTCAGTCAGTCTGTGTCGGCCGCAACACCTTGAGCTCTACCACACTGAGCTCAGGTGCCCCACAAGGCTGTGTGCTCAGCCCGCTGTTCTTCATGCTGCTGACCCATGGCTGCACTGCCAAGTTCAGCTCCAACCACATCATCAAGTTTGCCGATGACACATCAGTGGTAGGTCTCATCAGCAACAATGATGAAACGCACTACAGAGAGGAAGTGGCACAGCTGGCTGAATGGTGTGGTGCTAACAACCTGTCCCTCAATGCGAGTAAGACAAAGGAGGTTGTGATGCACTTCAGGAGAGAGTCAGCAGCACTAAATTCCTGGGGGTGCACATCAAAGAGGACCTCACCTGGACCACCAACACTACATCACTCTCCAAGAAGGCGCAACAGCGCCTATACTTTCTCCGCCGGCTGAAAAGAGCAAGTCTCCCTCCACCCATCCTCACCACTTTCTATAGGGGAACCATTGAGAGCGTGCTGACCAGCTATATCACTGTCTGGTACGGGAACTGTAGTGCAGCAGACCACAAGACCCTCCAGCGGACAGTGAACACAGCTTCAAAGATCACCGTGCCCCTCTCCCCTCCCTCCTGGACATTTTCCTTGCACAAGGCTCCAGTAAAGCTACCAGTATAGTGAAGGACCCCATCCATCCCTCCCACAGTCTCTTCCAGCTCCTACCATCAGGAAGACGGTCCCGGAGCATCAGAGCATCGCTCCGCCAGACTGCTCAACAGCTTTTTTCCCCAGGCTGTGAGAGCCCTGAACTCAAAACACCCCGCCCCTCTCTGAAAAACCCATAAAAAACCCATACCTCCTGAAACATGGACCATCACACACCCCCACCCCCCAAACACCCCGACCTTACCACAACACAGAAAAAAATGTCTGAGACTTTTTTTGTGCAATTCGAAGTGTGCTACACACAGGTGAGTGGACCTGTACAAACCGCATGTAGTAACACACTCTCCTCTATTCGCACTAGACACTTTTCACACATTACTGTGTATACATAATCCCACAAAAGACTCACTAATATATGTATGTTTACATGCTCATGCACTACAAATCACCTTACACTGTTCACCAGCCAGCTGCTTGACTTATGATGTTTCTCTCTGCACATGTACAGTATTCATTTGAAGCATTCGTACAGTTTGTGTAGTTTGTATTTTTTAGTTTGCGTATAGGCTAACATTTATATATAGTATATTTATAGTCAAAATCTGTCAGTAGGTTAGTTGTGTATAGGTTTATAGTGTTTTTTTTTTACTTCATTGTTGTATGTCTGTATTTATGTAGCACCGTGGTGAGGCACGACGTTTCGTTCCACTGTATGTACCCACATGTAGCGGAATGACAATAAAGCTCAACTTGAACTTGAACTACTGTTTACCCGCTCCACAGGTGTCTTGTCGATGGTGATGGGTGTGTGTTCTCTGCTCTGCCTCTTGAAATCCACCACCAGCTCTTTGGTCTTGTCGATGTTGAGTGAGAGGTGGTTCTCCTGACACCATATAGTCAGGGTACTCACCTCCTCTCTGTAGGCCGTCTCATCGTTGTCAGTGATCAGTCTATCACCGTTGTGTCTTCATCAAATTTGAAGAGGATGGTGGAGCTGTGTGAGGCTGTACAGTCAGTGGCGGCTGCTGATCTTTTAAAGAGGGGAAGCTCATTTTCGCCTAAATCATAAAAATTGTCCATTTTTATTTATGTAAATTCTGCCCTACGTTCCTTTTCAAGAAAATGCTCTGTAACCCTGTCGTACCAACTAGGCGTCTTTTCCAGTGACTTGACCAGTTCTCTCAATGGCCAGCAGAGCTAGGCTGCTTAAACGGCCTTGGCCCATTGTGTTACGGGTGTAGGACTTGAGCCGCTTTAAACAGGAGAAGCTCCTTTCTACACCTGCAGATGTAGCTCCAATTGTTGCCACTAATGAGAACAGTTTGTAAAGCTGAGGCACTGCACTGTCCAACTCCATGTCTTTAAGGAACACCAAGTATCACACAGCTTTCCCCTGTTACTCTGCAAGTCCTGATCTGAATACAGGACTTGAAGTTCAGACCTCAGTCTCCCTGAATCAAAGTGATGGCCATAACTTTTCAGGACACTTTGGAAGGCCTCCTCTGGAAATGCTTGTCTCATGTCATCAAATTTCCCTGGATTGACTAATTCTAAGAAAAGCATACTTCCCAATTTGAAAACGTCGAGGAATCTGCTCCAAGATGTTATCAAGGATGGCCATGTACAGATTTCTGTAGCGCTCTTGGGGATCCTGCAATTGGGTCAGACGGCGCTTTCTCATGGGCTCATCTCTTGGGTCTGATGTGAGATCTGCTGCTTTGGCATAAACAGCTTGGAAAGCCCCCTCTGACCTCTTCTCTTTGACAAATGCAAGAAGAGACTCAATTATTTTCTTGCAGTAAAGAACATCCATCGCTCTGCTGGACAATATCAAAGACCACATCAGTCTCAGAGAAGATTTGTTCATATGTGTACAACATGAACACAAACTCAAATCCTCCAGTTTTCACGAAGCCTTTGGCACAATCCAGTGTATCATCATCCATTGTCGTATCTGCAATGATGTTATCAAATGTCTGCAGGAGGCATCATACTTGTTTGCCACAGTGCTCACTATCGTGATGTGAAATTCCATCGAGTAGGAGCGTTCTGGGCAACCTTGAGCAGCCTGCAGACTCCAGAAAAGACGTCCTCTTTGTGGATTTTGAGAAAAATGTGGCAAACCCAGAGAGTGATGCAAAAAAAAATTCTGCACTCAGGCAAGCATTTGGCCCCCTGTGACAGCACCAGATTCAGTCTGTGTGCATAGCAATGCACAAAACATTGCACTGGGGGCTATTGCTTTCACTTTGGCCTGCAGACCATTGAGAGCTGAAGCCATGACAGCAGCCCCATCATAGGTCTGTGCCACAAGCTTTATCCTAAAATTGTAGCCCTGCATGTTCTCATTTAAAACATCAAAAACGGACTGAGCATCTCGCCCAGAAACATCAAAAAATCCAATGAAGCGCTCCTGAATTTTACCTGCACTATCCACATAGCGAACAATGACAGAGAGTTGGGCACGGCAGGATATATCAGTGGTTTCATCCACCTGCCATCCAAAAAAGGGAGCCTCCTGAATTTCATCTCTGATTGATCAGAAATGGTGGCTGCAAGAGCAGAGATCAAGTCATTTTGAATAGTGTGTGACATACTAGAAAACACAGTTGAGGACTCGAATTGTGTGGACAGGACAGAGTCATATTTAGCTAATGTTTCTGTGAACTCTCTGTAATTCCCCTTGTTGGATGATTCACTACTCTCATCATGTCCCCTAAATGACAGCTCCTGCCGGCCAAGCAAGGATGTCACAATCAATAAGGCGTTTAGGAAGGCCCTGTTTTGTTTAACAGTTTCATTATGTTTAGCCACTTGAATGCGAGCACCTTCATTGATTGCATGCTCAACCCTGATCCTGCCCATGCAACTTAATCTTGCACATGCACTCACATGTTCATTGCTATTTTCATGCCTTTTATATGCCCTGTCAAAGTTTGACAGATCTCCAAACCCCAATTTTGACCAAACAACACATCCATGAGATGGTTTCATCAAGAGACATGGCAGCAGTACATTTTCTTTTTTCACAGCACTTCCAGTCAGCCAGCTAACTTTGTCATACCAGGAGAGCTGAAAAGACCTTTACTTTTCCCTATCTTTTGCACTAAATCAATCTTAGGTGTTGATCTGCCCTGCTGTTTAATTCTAAGTTTCTCCTCGTAAGGAAGACTTTCTAATGGCTTTGCCAAAATCAGGTCGACAATATTAGCACTGTCTGCCATCGTGTGCAGTTTGCTAGCTGGCTAGTTCAGACTATATGAATTAATGAACAAACGATCTAATATATATATATATATTTAACTCAACGGGAGGAAATGTGGGATTATGCTAAACTGAAACAATGAATGTGGTTGTGAAATTGTGTGAAATATACGATGAAGGTTGCAGCAGTTTGTCTTTCGACTACACATGCAAAATCCGCGATGGGACTGAGTTGGAAATGGAGACACAGAGTGATACGCGTCATAATTGAAGACCAAGCCCACGCCCCACCAACCGCTCTTTGCATTGCGAGAAGCTGGGCCTCCTTGTCATTTATTTATACAAAAAAAAAAAAAATGTCTAAAAGCTGATATGTGACAATGTGTATAGCAAACCAGAAAAAAAAAACAATAAATACGTTTTTATAAGCTCGACCCCAAAAACGAGCGTTTTAGGACATAAAAGTGGATTAAAAAGAGATGACAGACCCTTCCAATCATCACGCAGACGCTCGGAGTCCGGGCCAGCCCACTCCTCCTTCATCCCAGAGACGCTGAGCGTCCGTGGGCGGGACATAATCGCAGCATTATCCAATGACCGTCTTGTTTCTAAGCACTGAAAAAAACTTTTAAAGCAGCCCCATTGAAGTCAATGGACGCTGGGCTTCAACAGAGTAATGCACTGTACGCTACGGGAATGAATGAGAAGGAAATCGAGTCAGCCGACCTAAGTAGCTGATTCTGAACGAATTGTTTTCGTTCGAGAATGAAACGTGTTAACGCATTTTAGTCAATAAAATGTTAACATAATAGTACATATATTTGACCATTCATTTTTTGACAATTATAGGGAAGCTGAGCTTCCCTTGCAGTCTTAAAGAATCGCGTCTGTGTACAGTCATATTGTGTACCAGGAGTACAGGAGTGGGCTGAGATGCAGCCCTGCGGAACACAGTGTTGAGGACCAGGGGAGATGAGGTATTGTTGATTTTAATTTTCTTGGTATTGGCACAATGTGGATTTTATGAAGCATGAGGGAACACAGAAGAGAAAGGTTGAACATGTCTGTGAAAACCCCCGCTAGTTGGAATGTGCATGCTCAGAGCACACGGCTTGGGATGCCTTCAGACGTACAGCATTCACATATTGGTTTTATTCCAGTCTCACGGTTATGCTTTAGTGGATCATGCCTCCAGCTGATGTACAATTCGGAAAGTCGTAATGCGACTTTGGTCGAATGGTAAAATGGCACAGCGCTTCATTTTGATTCACATTACGGCCAATTAATTACCCGCTGATAATTACAACACTATGGAGCTGTGATAAATACAATGACTCGAAAGCTTTGTGACAAAGTGTTGAGGAAGGCCAGATGCACAATATACAAAATACACAACATCAAACACGGGGTACTTTGAAGAAACACTACAGATATTATTAGGCTTTGTGTTGGATGGCTGTAGGCATCGTCGTGATTTTACCGTGATTGCCGTTCCTGTTGACATTAGAAGTCAAGACACTAATTTGTGAAGTGCTACGCTAGATGTGACACTTTTGTCAGTTTGAATTGTCTTACAGATGACATTGACGCACATGGTCAAACAACATCTTGACACCTACAAAATATCTAACAAATAATAGCTGTTATAGGGCCCCTGTGCAGTGTTCAGTGCTCCCTATACAATTGATAGGGAACATTTGTAGAAGTTTTGACAATATTTGAATTTGGAATGATTTGTAATATCATTAACAACTTTGAATATGCCACTTGGTTTGATGTTTGTAGGCATTCAGATGTTTTGAGTGTGAAGTACGCGCCCAGATATGTTTTAGGGCCTTCCTTCAGTCTCAGATATTCTTCATAATTCAGTCGCTCAGTTTGATGGGTTATTTATTGTTTTGTGAGATATTGAGCTGAGACGTATAGGTCACCTATCTTCTTATGTCAGTGGTAGATGAGATATTGGATGAACTTTGGCGGAAAGTTACTTTTAGACTCTATAAGGCTCAATCTCTTTCTTCATATGACACTCTATATGATGTGCATTACTAGATTTATTTATTTATTTGTTTTCCTCATAAAACGTGATTATAACATTATTTTTTAAATGAAATAATCTAGCTATTATATTTTGTTTATTATATTTTAAAACGTTTTTTATTATTATTCGTTAGTCAATTTAATACAATTTTATTTTTGGTACACAAAACGTAATAGTAATATGCAATATACCTTCACATTTTTCACTGAAAATCAAAACGCCATTGCTTCTTGCGTGTGTTGTGATTTGTGGTTAATTTGCGCAAATGAGTTTCAAGAACTATGCTGGATTTTTCTGCAGGTAATTGCTACAATTTTATTATTTTCCAATTAATTTGCATTGCATGGAAAAGAGCAGCATACACATTCTTCTAAATATCTCCTTTTTTGTTCCACTGAAAAAGAAAGTCATACAGGATTGAAACAATAAACTACACTACTTAACTTTAAAGTATTTAATTAACTATTCATTCCTTTTTATTCCATAAAATCATTATGAAATTATTCAATTCTCACATATTAGTCTAAAGTCCCTTGTGTATGAAAACAAACTCAAATACTGATCTTATATTCAGGCCCTTTCTGACAGAGCATGCTGCACAATTCTTGTCCAGGCTTGTCCTTTCTAGACTGGACTACTGTAATGCTCTTCTAGCTGACTTCCATCAAACACAATCAAACCTCTACAAATGATTCAGAATGCAGCGGCACGACTGGTCTTCAACGAGCCCAAAAGAGCCCATGTTACACCTCTCTTTGTCTCCTTGCACTGGCTACCAGTTGCAGCTCGCATCCAGTTCAAGACACTGATGCTTGCATATAGAACAACCACAGGCTCAGCACCACCTACTTCATCACTATTACGAATTTACATCCCCTCCAGAAGTCTGAGATGCTAGTGAGCGACGCCTCGTGGTACCATCACAGAGAGGCTCAAAATCACTCTCCAGAACATTCTCTTTCACCGTTCCTGGCCGGTGGAATGATCTTCCCTCCCCCATCCGGAATGCTGGATCCCTGTCAATTTTCAAGCAACAACTGAAAACTCATCTCTTTCAACTCTACTTGACTACATAAAAAAAAAAAAAAAAAAAAAAATTGAACTTTCACTTTTTCAAAATCTCATCTTTTCTTTATCTTTCTCTCCTTCCTTGCTAGCTTGTACTTATTGAACAATGCCTGAGACTTGGTGTTATTGGCACTTCCTCGTATTGTTGCCTCTTCAAGATTAATCGCTTTATGTACTCCCAATTGTAAGTCGCTTTGGATAAAAGCGTCTGCTAAATGACTAAATGTAAATGTAAATGTATAGTCTGCAACGAAACTGCAAATGGTCGGCCATTCCTGGCTTATTTCCGTACGAACGCCTCTGTCTACCCGACAGCAAGAATCATAGTGTCGATGAACTGTGTGGGCTGGCACATAGTGTCTGACTAGCCTGCCAAATTGCAGTTACTAAGGCAACCCCCTCTTCAATGGCCGTCGCCGCAGAGTGCATGTGGACCTCTGTCCAGATCAGCCAGTGAAATGTCTGTTTGCCTCAGATCTTAGGGAACACAATAGAGCCGAATTTGTGCGGACGTCAGTGTACCAGACCCTCGTGAACTAAGTGTCCTGTTCTAAAGTGCTGGAGTGTTGCTTTGATGCTGTCTGAACACACTCAGCACAACGCAGGAAAACAGATACACTTATTATGAGAGAAGTCAAATTATGGTAAACAAGCCTTTTCTTGTGGTTTGAAACCATTTAACTTCAATGTCCTAGACATGCTTTGTGCTGACAAAACCAGTGGATGAGATATGACATCTACTCCAAATTAGGAATGCTTTCAGTCAAACTGTTGACTCGTGTGTGTATATATATATATTAGGGATGGGAAGATTGCCCGATTCGCTCGGTGCATCTGCAATTTTTTTTTACGATACTTCGGATACAAGTTTGCATTTGTATTGCAAAGCATCGTTTTAACATATTTGCTTCGGTAAAACCCGATTTATTTATATATTATTATTAGTGGATGTGCTATACTTTTATTTTTTATAAAGTGACCAATAATCGGTGACCAATAATTTATATGTAGATTGATTTCTCCTCTCGAAACTGTGTCTCAAGCATGTTCTCTCATCACCGCTGCACGTGAAGATGACTAATCACAACACTACGAGACCCGAGGAAAAGCAGGGATTAAAGTCAAACACCTGACTTGAAATAACCTAACAAATCAATCATGGCTAAAGCGGTTACATAAACGATGATGTAAGTTCACAGTCACACAATCTCACTAATTTGAGGATGCTTATTCTTAGGCAGCCCTTAATGTCAATTATTGATCAAATCGATCCACCATGGCAAACAGCGCAATATATTTGTGCTGTTTAATGAATTTGAGACATTGTGTTTTCCTCAGTGCATAACTGACATGTTATATTATACTGTACAGTATATGATTCATCTGTAAATGTTGGAAAGTCATGCAAATATATCCATTTTACTGTCAGGAGTGGGCGAGGCATACGCAAGTAGGCGAGCGCATGTGCTCTAAACAGACGAAGCGCAATAATTCTCAGTCAAATATGTATTTTATGATAGCAGTTAACTTAAAGGGACTATTGTAATCGGTAAATAAAATGTAAGCTAATGCAGTCATAATTACTAAGCTCAGATGAGTTCATGTGTTTCTTATAGCAGTTAAAATGTAGTTTTAATTTAGTGATTTGAACTTTTAGTTTAGTGATTGTTATGTTATAAAACCAGAGAGAAAGGCTGCATGGCTATGATAGTATGTGAGAGAGTCAGTGGAAATATCATTGCATTCCTATTGGTCAGTGTTAGAGGAGCTCAGCTTAGCCTGACAGTTAGCCAGCCCTGAACCAGGTTAGCTTTCCAGCATTAGTAGCCACATAACTGCGGTTGATCTTTGTTAAATTTGCTTTAGGGAACCAAATCATTTGACAGTGAGTCAGACTAACTGAAATAAACCTGGCCTATTTGGTAAACTTGTTTTTATGAAACAGGCCTGGAGGCATTAGAAGTCAGAAGACACATAAGTTAATTTATGATTTGCTGTCTGTCTGAACCAAATAAATAAAAACGATCATTATTTTTTTTCATGGCATCGTATTGCATCAAATCGCATTGTGTTGAATCGAATCACACTGCAACATAATAGGGGTGAATCTTATCGCATCGCATCCAGTGGCGGTTCTACATTGAATTACTCTCCGGGCGAGACCCACTTTGAGCGCCCCCCCACCCCACCCATTTTCCTAAATTGGGCACCTTGACGGCTTTTACCTCTTTCTCTCCATCGCTGTTTATTTGGCACTCGACAATCAACAGATTTCCCATCCCCCAACACTGTCACTCACGACCAGAAGTCAAGACTAAACCAATTCACCTCTAACTAATCATTTTGTATTACCTATTTTTATTAGCCATTCACACAATTCAGAAAAAATAAAACGTGCAAATTATAGGGCCTGTGTTTTAATATTATGAATGAAATGTGCGTTATTTGGAAGAAAGTCAATGTGTGACTGACTCCCCCCCCCCTCCTTGTCCGCTCCATTTGGTAGAGGTGAACTGGTGCCCCGCTCCCTTTCCACTTCTCTGCAAGCAGGGGCGCCAATTTGCCAATTCCCCACAAAGTTATATGATAGATAATAGAAAACCGCTTAGCAGCGCAGAATTATATTTATTTTTTTCAAGTGCTTGTGCCACCCCCCACATGCCGACGGCTGCCCGGTTCACCCATGCCAAAAACCGCCACTGATCGCATCGCTAGCTGCTTCATATGTATCTTCAATGTATCGTATCGTTGGCTATGCATCGAGATGCGAATCGCATCGGCCTCAGTTATGTAGATTTGGGGTGCGCCGATTCGATATTCAGGATCGTGATCGCTTCGATACTGGCATTTTCTGCTGGATCGGGGTATCAGTCTGACCAGACCAATCCAAATTCGATATAATACATAGCTACTATTGTGTTATTGGTAAGCCCCACAAACATTATAAAACACCATAAAGTTTTGTGCACTTTCAAGTGTTCTGAAGCCGTACATAATTTAATGTGAGGTATAGATTCATATTTAAGTCAAGTTCACATAAACACTTCTCTCTGCTGCAGCTGTCCTTCATCCTCCATTCAGCGTTCAAACTGTGTGCAGCGTTCGGTTACTAGAGTCAAGACGATGAAACTCTCTCCACTGTTCCTGTTATACTTGATCTGTAAAATTAAGTTCAATGGTTTTGTGTAAAAGGATTCTATCTAGCTAGAGTCTCGTGCTGTTTCTAAATCATGTTACTTTCTACCAGGTGTCTGTTAGATCACAACACTGTTGTAGAGAGCACTATGAAGGGTTCTTCACAAGCACAGTAACTGACATTTAAAATGGTTAAAAGAAAAGGCTCAATAAACTGTTGCACAGATTTAATACACTATGCATTAATATCTCTTTCCTTTGTGCTTTGAACTTCTCTATGCGGACTATGGAGCACTGTGCCTGCACGCTGTAACTCACTGCTGCTTCAAGCGCATCATTCTGCGCACAGGATGCGCAGACGTGCTTAATGCCGCTCTGTATTGGAGCCTTTCGTATTATATTTTTGCGCAATGAAAGATTATTAATAGCCTTTCTTGTTCGTCTCATCTGTCATATGGTGCTGCCTCATTACTGTGCAGTTACGTTTAAAATAAATGTATTTTAATTGTACAGCATATATAATTCTATAAAAATATACTTACTATGTTTTCCATGAATGTATTTAGAACCACAACCAATAATATATTATTTATATATATATATAGCTATATCTATTATATATATATATAATATAATATAAAAAATGTATATACTTGCCTCCACATATGTTTGCGTTCTGCTCATGACAAATGGGGGCAAAAAACTAAAAGTGTTTGCGTTCATATTTTTATTGTGTAGTTTATAATTTAGTGTTGAAAACTTTATTCAATATTCTTTATATTATGACAGCTCGATGGCGAGGGCATTCAGGTAGCTAAATATGACAATTATATTTATAATGGGTTATATGTGAAGATTGTTTAAATTCACTTAAATTAGGAAGTTATTTTTAAATTTAATACAGTAAAAATTGATATCTCTTAATTATAATGTAATATTGAATGGTTATAGTCAATGGTTACCAATTTTAATTGGTATCAGTGATGCTGGCCTTCAGTCATAAAAATATGACATTAAAGAAATATTAAAAATACACTGGCTTTATTTTGATTGTGCATTAATTTGAAGATTGAATGTGAAATTATTGCAATATAAAAGTTTATTTAAAAACTTGAATGTTAGGTGGGATTAATCGTGATTAATTTAATAAAAATTTGCGATTAATTAGTTGTTTTTTTATCGATTGACAGCACTAGTATAAATGTATGTGTGATATTTTGTTAAACAGTGTCTTTAAGGTCATAGAAAGTTTAAGCCCTTAACCCCTTTAACTAAACAGTACTTCATATAAACTTAATTGAAATGCAAACCCACAGCCTAACCTCCCTTTCTGCTTGTGCCAAAAACACAACTTAACAAAATCAATACCACAAGCTCTTCAGCATTCTTAAGATTCTGTTTTTTAGTCACATCTCTTCTACTCCTCCTCAGCCTCCCTCCGTCTGTCTCACTTTCTCTTCTTTTCTCGCCCACCATAGTGCCCACTTTGTCTAAGCAAATTTCACAAATGGCCGCAGCGGGGCGTCTCGAACGCAAGAAGACGAACCGTAATTTTCTAGAGGATCCAGAGAACTCTTTCCACACAGCTTGTACTCAGAATGAGGCATATCACCGCCTTCCCATGGCAATCCTACTCCACTTCCTGTGTATTTTTAGCATTTAGCACTATTGTTAACTGAGCCTAATGATAATGTTTCAGTTTGTTTAACGCTATGCCGTCACTAAAATTGGCCCAGTCTGATCTGGTTGATTCAAGACAACTGGTTTGAATCAGTCTAATTACTTAAAAAGATATGCTCACTTATGATAGCATTCAACATTGCATATGCTCAAAATAGCAGTTTATCTTGATGTTTACTGTATCTACAGTCTTAAAGCATAACACTTCACTGTTAATCAGTGCTATGTATTTGCTAATGCAGACAGTTTTGTTGTGGAGTGTAAGAAATTATCCTGCATTTCCCTGCAGTTCTTTGAAAGGTTGCTAAGCAACTAGTTGTGCAGTTGTGTTATCAATCACTGATGAGCGAAACGAGAGAACAGGAGATGCCCGGAGATGACCTGACTTATAGCCTGAGTGTGTTTGTAGAGGAAAAACGATAGCAAAAAAACAGGAAAGGAAACAAGCATGAGTTTTTCCACTTGATCATCAAAAGACAACACTCTGCAATAATCATTCTTTTTGGTATTTTTGATCTGAGCCTCCCACAAGTATGAAAATGAAAGGCTGGATTATCATGCATCAAAGCAGCAAGAGGAAAAATCACATTCGACTGCCTGTAGGCATCTCAAATTGAGAGTAGTATTTTCGTGGAAGATATTAATGTTTGTATTGTCTTGAAGTGTTTTCGCACTTAAAATTCAGCACAAAACTGTAAAGTGGTAAACCAAAAGGTATACAGGTGCTGGTCATATAATTAGAATTTCATCAAAAAGTTGATTTATTTCACAAATTCCATTCAAAAAGTGAAACTTGTATAATGTATACATTCATTCCACACAGACTGATATATTTCAAGTGTTTATTTATTTTAATTTTGATGATTATAAGTGACAACTAATGAAAACCCCAAATTCAGTATCTCAGAAAACTTGAATATTACTTAAGACCAATACAAAGAAAGGATTTTTAGAAATCTTGGCCAACTGAAAAGTATGAACATGAACAGTATGAGCATGTACAGCACTCAATACTTAGTTGGGGCTCCTTTTGCCTGAATTACTGCAGCAATGCGGCGTGGCATGGGAGTCGATCAGTCTGTGGCACTGCTCAGGTGTTATGAGAGCCCAGGTTGCTCTGATAGTGGCCTTCAGCTCTTCTGCATTGTTGGGTCTGGCATATCGCATCTTCCTCTTCACAATACCCCATAGATTTTCTATGGGGTTAAGGTCAGGCGAGTTTGCTGGCCAATTAAGAACAGGGATACCATGGTCCTTAAACCAGGTACTGGTAGTTTTGGCACTGTGTGCAGGTGCCAAGTCCTGTTGGAAAATGAAATCTGCATCTCCATAAAGTTGGTCAGCAGCAGGAAGCATGAAGTGCTCTAAAACTTCCTGGTATAACGGCTGTGTTGACCTTGGACCTCAGAAAACACAGTGGACCAACACCAGCAGATGACATGGCACCCCAAACCATCACTGACTGTGGAAACTTTACACTGGACCTCAAGCACGTGGATTCTGTGCCTCTCCTCTCTTCCTCCAGACTCTGGGACCCTGATTTCCAAAGGAAATGCAAAATTTACTTTCATCAGAGAACATAACTTTGGACCACTCAGCAGCAGTCCAGTCCTTTTTGTCTTTAGCCCAGGCGAGACGCTTCTGACGCTGTCTGTTGTTCAAGAGTGGCTTGACACAAGGAATGCGACAGCTGAAACCCATGTCTTGCATACGTCTGTGCGTAGTGGTTCTTGAAGCACTGACTCCAGCTGCAGTCCACTCTTTGTGAATCTCCCCATATTTTTGAATGGGTTTTGTTTCACAATCCTGTCCAGGGTGCGGTTATCCCTATTGCTTGTACACTTTTTTCTACCACATCTTTTCCTTCCCTTCGCCTCTCTATTAATGTGCTTGGACACAGAGCTCTGTGAACAGCCAGCCTCTTTTGCAATGACCTTTTGTGTCTTGCCCTCCTTGTGCAAGGTGTCAATGGTCGTCTTTTGGACAACTGTCAAGTCAGCAGTCTTCCCCATGATTGTGTAGCCTACAGAACTAGACTGAGAGACCATTTAAAGGCCTTTGCAGGTGTTTTGAGTTCATTAGCTGATTAGAGTGTGGCACCAGGTGTCTTCAATATTGAACCTTTTCACAATATTCTAATTTTCTGAGATACTGAATTTGGGGTTTTCATTAGTTGTCACTTATAATCATCAAAATTAAAATAAATAAACACTTGAAATATATCAGTCTGTGTGGAATGAATGTATACATTATACAAGTTTCACTTTTTGAATGGAATTTGTGAAATAAATCAACTTTTTGATGATATTCTAATTATATGACCAGCACCTGTATTTGGATATTCAGTTGTTTTCTATTTGAGGAGTAATATGTATATCTAAACAGCTGATGAATGTCTTAAAGCATGGATTTATACACTTAAATTCAAGTTGCAAACAAGTGACTGTCTTGGCGGGCGAGTAATTGAATAATTCACTCAAGTAATGTGCTCTAAAATACTGATTCATTCAGAAATGAAACAACTAGCTGTCTTAATGCCCGGGTAATTGAATCATTCACTCAGCTGATTCAGCCAAAAACAATGATTTGTTCGAGAATGAAACAAAATACTATTTATGAGTAAATCATTGAATTATTAACTCAACTGATTTGTTCAGTAACAATTCAGTTACAGTAAAAATAGTGACTGTAGTTATGAGCAAATTATTGAATCATTGACTCAACTGATACATTTAAAAACACTAATCTGTTCAGATATGAAACAAGTGGCTGTCGTTATGAGCAAATAATTGAATCATTGACTCAACCAATTCTCTTAAAAACACTGATCTGTTCAGATATGAAACAATAAACAATCCCAAAATATAGTGAAAACACTATTAAATAGCACAGTAACAAAATTGGCAGATTAAGACATTAACTTGTGAGCACAAAACACAAAACTTTATTTATATAAATCTAAGACATGTAAACTAATCTACACATGAACACAAACATTCACACATTCACACGTTGGATTAGTTTAAGTGAATGAAAATGTGATATCCCACGTTTACAGCAATATGTGCAATTGCAAGCTGCATTACTGTCTGGTACGGGAATTGTAGTGCAGCAGACCGCAAGACCCTCCAGCGGACAGTGAACACAACTGCAAAAATCATCGGTGCCCCTCTCCCCTCCATCCTGGATATTATCCTTAAACGATGCTCCAGCTAAGCCAATAGTATCGTGAAGGACCCCACCCATCCTTCTCACAGTCTCATCCAGCTTCCTTCCCATCAGGAAGACAGTACCAGAGCATCAGAGCCCGGTCCGCCAGACTGCTAAACAGCTTTTTCCCCCATTCTGTGAGAACCCTGAGCTCAAATCACCCCACCCCTCTCTGAAACCCCATACAAACCCCCTACCTCCTGAAACATGGACCATCTCAACACCCCCCCCCCCCCCCACACACACACACACACAATTCGAAGTGTGCTACACACAGGTGAGTGGGCCTGTACAAACCACCTGTATTGACACACTCTCCTCTATTCGCACTAGACACTTTTCCCACACTACTGTGTGTACATAATCCCACAAAAAGACTCAGTAATATATGTATGTTTACATGCTCACGCGCTAAAAACTATCTTACACTCTTCCACCGCCAGCTGCTTGACTCACAATGTTTCTCTTTGCACATGTACAGTATTTGCAAAGCATTTGTACAGTTGTACAGTTTGTATTTTTTAGTTTATGTATAGGTAACCATAGCATATGTATAGTCAAAATCTGTCAGTAGGTAAGTTGTGTATAGGTTTATATTATTTTACTTCATTGTTGTATGTCTGTATTCATGTAGCACAGCGTTCCTCTGAGGCACGACATTTCGTTCCACTGTATATCCACACATGTAGCGGAATGACAATAAAACTCAACTTGACTTGACCGTGAAAGTCTTGTGTGAAAGCACCTCAACCCTATTGCTATGTTTACACTTGTGCGTTTTTTGTTTTAAAATGAAAGCAATCCTCATCCATACTGGCATTTCCACTGCGTTTCAGAAAAGATCTCCATTCATACTACACGACCGAAAGTGCGCTTAATGTGATCATTCATGCACACTGTAGCATAATGCTACATAAGAAAAATATATTCCGCTTTTACTCAAAACTCACTTTAAACCACCATCGAGTGTTTGTAATAACTTTCGTTTGCCGTCTAATGTGTTCTTTTGCCAAGTAATGTTGCTGAATTATGTAATTTCCTCTGAGTCAGAACAGCCATTGCTCATTGTCTTGAGTAGAGACTTTTTTGAATAAGTAATTACTTTACAACTGCAAAGAGAGTATGTTCTGTATAGTATGAATGTAATCTAGACATACTACATTCCCCATGTTGTTATTGTCACGTGACCTACCAGCATCAGTTGCGTCGTGTCGCCATTCATAAATCTTCTCCTGTGGCCTCCTGGGATAGTAAAGGATCCATTGTATGAGTCACACATCCACGTCAGAGTCACACAGAGTCAGAGTAGTAGGTCATCTGGGTACTTTTTTCCTACTCTTTTATGAGTACTATAAATTTGGACATGCTTCTTTTGTTAGATACTGTTTTTCACCTACTATATAGTATGGAAGTATACGATTTCAGATGCAGTCGTGGTCATTGAATTAGTAACTCAACTGATTTGTTAAGAAATTAAACAAGTGACTGTCTTTATCAACACAATAATTTAATCGTTTACTCAACAGCCGATTTGGTTAAAAACATAGTAAATTAATAAATGATTCACTCGTAAATACAATCAGTTGTTTCTGTCCTGAATGAATCAGTGTTTTTTAAACTAATCAGTTGAGCCAATGATTTAATGATTTACTCAGAACAAGTTTCATATTTGAACAAACCAATGTTTTTAACCAAATCGGCATGTCCAAATTTATAGTAACTTATAACTTATTTGTTCAAAAGTACCATTTCCTTCAGAAACTATATATGTGAGTCTCTTTATGAGTGAAAAATCATTCACTGATTAAGTAACGAAACATGACTGAGTCAATGAATCATTCCCTCAACTAAAATACAGATTCATTATTTGTTTATTAAAAAAAAAGAAACTGACTGTCTTTGTGACCAAATTGTTTAATTATTAACTCAACCGATTTGTTCAAAACCTTTGATTTATACAGAAATGAAAATAATTGTCCTTTTTACAATTGAATCACTGAATCATGCATTCAACAGATTAGTTTAAAGACAAATTCCTTCAGGAACTACTTTGTGTTGCTCGGATGCAACAGTTGATCCTTATGTAACATTTGTTTAGAAACTTTTTTCAATTACAAATGAAAAACAGACATAATAACTGGGAATATTGTATATTGTATACATTTTATATTGTAATAAATATTATATACATTTATTTTATTGAACTGTTGTATAAATACAATATCATGCAATCATGCCGGTGGTCAGAATATCCGTTTGGGTTTGAATTACCCGCGTTTTTGTGCCAACAAACAAATCACAACCATGCTGATATTTAAACCAACAGCTCTTGTTCATGTCATATTACTTAAATAGCAATCACTCAAAAACAACATCTTCCAATTGCAAATGCTTTTGTCAAGTGGATGAATGAATGAATGAATGAATGAATGATGCATTTATATAGCACTTTATTGTGTATTGTTGTACACCCAAAGCGCTTTACAAGCATGTGGGGGGTCTCTCCTCAACCACCACCAGTGTGCAGCATCCACTTGGATGAAACGACGGCTGCCACAGGACAACGGCGCCAGTGCGCTCACCACACACCAGCTACAGGTGGAGAGGAGAGAGAGTCATAGAGCCAATCAAGTGTATGGGGATTATTAGGAGGCCATGATTGACAAGGGCCAGTGAAGGGAATTTGGCCAGGACACCGGGGTTACACCCCTACTCTTTACGAAAAGTGCCAAGGAATTTTTAATGACCACAGAGAGTCAGGACCTCGGTTTAACGTCTCATCCGAAAGACGGATGGATGCGTTAGTGATATATGTGTGCAGAAATCCCCAATATTGTATCAGGGACAGTCGGATGATGAGTGTACATGTGAGACGGCGGGACATGAGGTGTGCAATACAGTATTAGCTGAGTCTCTCTGGGTTCCACGCTGCTCTGAGCCTCGGGATGATGATTCATTCCGAGTGACTCATTCACCTGGAAAATTTCGCTGAATTCTGGCATAAAGGATCAGCGTGTCCAACAAGTTTACAACACACAGATCTGGGATCAACTGCGCTTTATATTTAGAGTCACAGTGACTAAGATAGGATGGAGGAGGGTGGTTGTTTTAGCTTTATTTTTGACGGTCATGTCTCAATCCATTACCGAATATAAACGAGCCTTGTGACATGCTTGAAAAGGACGGTTATTTCTCATCGTAGATTACTGTATTGCATTCCAGAGCCGCCAAATCCTACCCACAGACCCAGAAATTGCAGCTATTTATTTCTTGGTGATCTCTATATATCCGGTTAGAGTGGGAACATTCCAGTTTTGTGAATGTTTCATGCTGTAAACATGGTTAACAGACACAGATATGGACATCATTGTCTCCTCCTTTAAACCATTTCTTTCTACTAAACAAAGCTCTCTCACATTCTACCCATAATGCATTGCGTCTCATTCCACTCCCAACCCATCACATTACTATCCAGGACTATTTTTGCAGCTGTTTCAGTCCGACCTTTATTTATTTTGAAACACAATGTTCTCAGTCAAAGTGTTCAATGTTCTCAGTACAAATCCTTTGCTCATCTAAAGAAATCACCTTCAAGTGAGTAATTTCTGTACCTCTGTTGGCACTAAATTGAAGTGCAGTTTGCTTGTTTTAGTCATCTGTCTGACTCAACCAATGGTGTGAGTTTAGGGCGGGACTACCTGTTTGATCAGCCAATGGCTGATGGGGAGAGTGTTTGAAATGTCTTTGTAAACTTTTTCTTTTGCAGTTCTTTTCAGTGCTGTACAATATTTATTTTGCTCACCGGTTTGTCGGACAAAGTTTTGTAGCTTATTTAATTTTAATTTTAGTTTGATTCAGTTTGAGTGATCATATTAAGTGTTTGATGACTCTGTTGTTTCATTCGCACACCCCTTATTTAAGGATGGACTCACCTTTAGTCTTTTTGATAATATGTGTGTAGGTTTGGTAACGGGTACGGATCGCTTGGAACCTCAGCCGAGGTGGTACTAAAAAAAGTACCAGGTACAGTACCCAGTGGAAAACCCCCCAAAAGTGAACCGTACTGAACCGTACCATGCCGTACCATGCAGTGGAAAAGCGCCATTTGTGAGAAAGTATGGTAATGGATGAAGCATGTAGAGATGATTGTTTGTGATCAGTGTTGAAATTAAAATGTCACTGACAACATGTGTGCAATTGTCAAGCGTGTTACTTTTTTACTTATGATTTTGTATGTTAATATTTTTATATTTTTAAATACTTAAATGTTAGAACTATTAATAATAATATTAATTGTTTAATAAATATTATTAATAATAATAAAAGAATAATTTGTATTTTTAACTTACTAAAAGTAATCTTTAAAATCACTGATAATTCTATAACACTGTAAAATGTAATATTTATCAAATTTCTAAATTAAGTCATTATTTCCCTACTATGCATTATAATGTTGTGATTTTCAGATTACTCATAACTATTTATTTGTATTTTATCTATGTTACTTGTATTATTTTTGTATGTGTTGTTTTTGGATTGAATCTCAAAAAAAGGTCACATTTCACTCCAAAAACCAAGAGAAAGATTTATGTTTTTTTTTTTGAAGATGAAGCCTAAAACCACAAAGTATTTATTTATTTATTTGATCGATTACAACATGCTTTTCAAGTAAATAATGCACATTTTAGCTCCTAAATGTATTTATTACTGTAATGTGGAAAATGTGTACAAAATGTGTGCTTTTAATTAATGTTGATTTTTTTTTACTGAATTGCTTTCATGACAATCTAATGAAAACCACTGATGTTGGAACATAGGGAAGAAGAAAAAAGTAAATAGTCATAATTTTGTAATAAAATTGTCCTGAAAAGTAATGTAATCAATAAAAAAAAAGATATTCTGCTAAAATTTGCCTCATTTTATTTATGCAAAAGTTATTTATTATCTTTTCCTCCCAGATTTTAGGTGAAATGTGACCCACACTTTGTCTATATGGCATTCAATCTTCTTTTTTCTTTTTATTTGAGTTAAGGTACTCTTTCATCAAATACAATTGAAAACATGCATAAATAACATCTTTTGTAGATCAACTGATCCAAGTTCCTCAACACTACCAACAACCCAAAAAGTTTCTGTGTGGCAAGTGTAAATTCACATGCACAATATGGATGCGTTTCAGCATCAGTGCCGCAGATCGACTAGTCCTCTATAACAATATGCCAGCACAGATGCCTCGCTTAGCTCGTGTGGCTTCTTGCGGATCTCTTGCTGTTTTCAAGGATTCACACAATTTGTAATGCTCATCCATGCGTGAACATGCCAAAGCCTTTCTGGAATCCATCTTTGAACAATCTGATAGCTGCACCTGGACAGAATAGCCTGAGATTGTGGGCTTGGATTTGATTTGTTGCTTTAAGCAGCAGCTTGTGTCTAATCACTATGATTGTAGGTAGCACATCGTAGTTTTCATTGAACACTGTCAGCTTGCCAAGATGCCACATTGGACTCTCGTCTCAGTGGAATCAGAAGAAAGAAAATCGAGCCCAACACATTAGTGGTGTTGGCTAGGGAATGTGCTTAGAGATGTTCGAACATGAATATTCAAATCATGCAGTCTGTTGAGCAGAGGTTTGCTTTTACGTGTGTGATTTTTTGTATAATTATAATGCTTGCTATTAAGATATATTTGATGATATATATGTTGCTTAGAATTGGATATTTACTGTATATATTTTATAAATCTCATGCTAATTGCCCCTATTTTTAGTAACTTTATTATAATTTAACGCTCAGTAAAAGTTAATTTAAAAAACATAATTTATTAACAAATAATTTAATAACACTGTTAACATTTAGTCATTTAGCAGACGCTTTTATCCAAAGTGACTTACAATTGGGGAATACATAAAGCGATTAATCTTGAAGAGGCAAACAGACCGAGGAAGTGCCCCTAACACCAAGTCTCAGGCATTGTTCAAATAAATACAAGCTAGCAAGGGAAGGAGAGAAAGATAAAGAGAAAGATGAAGATATAGAAAAAAATATATATATTTTTTTTTTTGATGAAGTCAAGTAGTGTTGAAAGAGATGAGTTTTCAGTTGTTGCTTGAAGATTGACAGGGATCCAGCATTCCGGATGGGGGTGGGAAGATCATTCCACCAGCCAGGAATAGTGAACGAGAATGTTCTGGAGAGTGATTTTGAGCCTCTCTGTGATGGTACCACGAGGCGTCGCTCACTAGCAGATCTCAGACTTCTGGAAGGGATGTAGATTCGTAATAGTGAGTGGAAGTAGGCGGGTGCTGAGCCTGTGGTTGTTTTATATGCAAGCATCAGTGTCTTGAACTGGATGCGAGCTGCAACTGGTAGCCAGTGCAAGGAGACAAAGAGAGGTGTAACATGGGCTCTTTTTGGCTCATTGAAGACCAGTCGTGCCGCTGCATTCTGAATCATTTGTAGAGGTTTGATTGTGTTTGATGGAAGTCAGCCAGAAGAGCATTGCAGTAGTCCAGCCTAGAAATGACCAGGGCCTGGACAAGAAGTTGTGCAGCATGCTCTGTTAGAAAGGGCCTGATCTTTCTGATGTTGTTTAGTGCAAACCTGCAAGATCGAGCAGTCTTTACAATGTGCTCTTTGAAGGTCAGCTGTTCATCATTTACATTTCCACTACTGAAAGAAAGAGAGAGAATTAAAAATATAGTCTGCACAAAATGTATTTAATTGTAGGCCATTTAGTTTATTCGAATTGTCCATAAATTAGTTTTACATTTTGTTTTCAGCACAATAAAAAGTGTCGCAGAGGGAAAATATAATAAGTATAATGTAGGCCAGTTTGTATAAAAAATTTATAATAATGTAATTGTTGATGAACCCAACTGAATCGTGAAGTCATGCTGTAGAGTTGGAGTGGCAGGGATGTACATGTTAAATGTAACCTTTTAGTAAATCTCAATATTAATCTTCAATAATTTTTGTTTTTTTATGCTGTACATTAGGTTGTTAAGTCTACTCACTAATAGCATGCAAAACAATTGTAAAACAATGTTATAAAAATAATATATATTTCATACGGAGAGGATTTATGTAGATATTTATAATTGATAGATGTATAGATATGGTGGACATACATATTGTCACGTACTAAACATCTTTAAAACCTTAAACCACTAATAATTTTATAGCACTGTTAAATAAAAAAAAATCTTTCATTTTTAACCTAATTTCAAAATCAGTTTTCATAATTTCCCCTTTTTCATACTGTACATTAGATTGTAAAGCCTACAATCACTTATAAGTAAAATAAAATGTGTGTTCAAAATTGCATATAAACAACATACATTAAATATTATTTAAAAATAATTTAAACATGTACAATTAAAAATAGATAATTTTACCCAATATATACCCATGCTTTATATTTGTATACTTGACTATATAATTTATTATTGCTAGACTGTACAGAGCAAATTTGTGTTTTAATTTAATATTATTATTTATATATTGTTATAGTTTGTATTAATATTTTGATAACTTTTGTTTTATAGTTTTTTTTCATTTTTGTTTTAATTATTTTTATGTGCTTGTATTTGTAATATTTTGTAAACAAAAACAATTTATATACCTTTAGTTTCTTATTTCAGCTTGAGATTTAGGCATTCAGTATTTCAGCTTAAACATACACTGAACAAAATTATAAACGCAACACTTTTGTTTTTGCCCCCATTTTCCATGAGCTGAACTCAAAGATCTAAGACTTTTTCTATGTGCACAAAAGACCTATTTCTCTCAAATATTGTTCACAAATCTGTCTAAATCTGTGTTAGTGAGCACTTCTCCGTTGCCAAGATAATCCATCCACCTCACAGGTGTGGCATATCAAGATGCTGATTAGACAGCATGATTATTGCACAGGTGTGCCTTAGGCTGGCCACAATAAAAGGCCTCTCTAAAATGTGTAGTTTTATCACACAGCACAATGCCACAGATGTTGCAAGATCGAGGGAGCATGCAATTGGCATGCTGACTGCAGGAATGTCCACCAGAGCTGTACTCCATTAAATAATTTTGAAAGTTGTGAAAATTACGTGATCGAGGATATTAATACAGTATGCCATCGAAAAGACTGTAAGTCCATTCATCACAGCCTAGTTTTATTCCCCTTTAAATTCAATATGCTGTTTTACTTGTCTAAGGCTTATACATACACTTTAGACAGGAAGCAGCCACCTAACAACCACCCAAAACTCCTTAGCAACCACCTATCAACACCTTGACAACGTTAATAAGAGCTAGTTCCACTCTAGTCTTTGGATATTAGCATGACATTGATGTTTTAGCGTGATGTTGACAGTGAATCACTGTGAGGGCTAGCGCTCATCGCTGTCAGCTGAAGACGGCGTGTTTGAGTGGCACGGCTCTGGAAAACAAACTGGCAGCGGTTTCCTCCAATGGCAAGAATCCCTGGCATGCCTCTGCGTTTCTTCAGAGACGAGGGAGGGAGCGCATGTGAGTGTGGGCTGCCGAGAGCTTCACACAGTGCTAGTTAGGTAACTCCAATACAATGATAGAAAGCAAAGCAAGACTTCAGGAAGAGGGAAGGCAATTGCATGCGGTGTCCAAAATAGATTTGCGATAAATTAGAGATGCGTGCTCGAAAGAGAGAGTTTCATGTATACCGTGCGCTGCTCGGGAAAGTGTATGCTCCTGCTTGACGTGGGTGGCAACGTGTGTCTGAATGCCTGTGTGATAGAGAGAGAGAGAGAGAGAGGGAGAGACCAGTTGCAGAGGAAGAGGGATCGAGGTATTTGACAGCCTATGATTTCCACACGTTTCGAGTGGCTGCACGGGAGAGGTTGGTGAAGAGACGTGTCGGACTGTCGCGGTAAGTAGTGGCATTTCTTTCTTAACCGTCAAAACTAGAGATTTGAAATCGTAAGTGGTGTTGATGCAATTTGCAAGACATGCTGGTCTTGTTTGACAGAGTAGATATTGTGTTCGTAGTTGTGTCAGGCCCCCAGGTAAGGACCAGGGTTACGACCTTTGAGTGGACTAACATCATTGTGTGATACTCAACGAAAGTTGGCACGGTAACAACGTGACATGCGGCAAAATCTTTTGTTGCATGTCGGGATATCTTAATTATAATGTTTTTATTAAGTTTAATTGCACTTTTGTACAAAAAAATAAAACGTTTAGAAACATGAATGTGGTTTTTGCTAATATTACGTCTTTTGTCGCTTGTTGTATTTTTATATTTACATGTATGCATTTAGCAGATGCTTTTATCCAAAGTGACATACAGTGCATTCAGGCTATATATTTTTGTTTTATCAGTATGTGTGTTCCATGGGAATTGAACCCACAAACTTTTGCGCTCATAACGCAATGCTCTACCACTGAGCCACAGGAACTATTTTTTTGTAGCTGTTTAAAACAAGTTCACCGACATATGACAATTTTGTCATTTACTTACCCTCATGCTACTTATTTTTATTCAAGTTTAATTGTCCGTTTGTAAAAAAAATAGAGCATTTGGCCAAAATGAATTTTTAGTGTTCACTAATATTTTCATCTTGTTCACTTGTTTCATTTTTTATTTTTACTGTTTTTGCAGTTGAAAAGACTAGGTCACCCACAAATGGTAGTTCTGTCATTGGTTACTCGTGTCATTCTAAACAATTTTTTTCATCCAGATTAATTTCAATTCTTTATGAAAACAGAATATTTTACGACATGATTGCTCAGTGTTTGCTAAAATGTACATCTTTATCGCTGTTTTGTTTTAGCGGTTTTAAACAAATGCACCTACAAATGACAATTCTGTAATTTCCTCACCCTAATACTGCTCTAAACTATTTTTAATAATTTAATTGCACTTTTGTGTGAAAAATAGAGCATTTTGCGACATGCATTATTAGTGTTCGCTAATATTTACATATTTTTCATTTGTTTTGTTTGTTTGCTGTTTACAGGAATAGTTTACCCACAAATTACATGTTTTCCATCATTTATTCACCCTCATGTCACTCTAAACTAATTTTTTATCAAGTTTAATTGCACTTTTGTACAAAAAAATAGAACATTTCTCAACGCCTCGTATCAATGCCTCGGTTTTGTCTTTTTCGCTTGTTGCTTTTTTTTACTGTTGAAAAGACTAGTTGACACTAATGGCAATTCTGTCAAAGTTTACTCACCCTCGTGTCGTTCTAAACTTGTTTTTCATCACGTTTAATTGTACTTTCATAAACAAAAAATAGAATATTTTGCATCCTGGATGCCTCATATTCGCTAATATTCGTATTTTTCACTAGTTGCTTCTTTTTCTTTTTTTGCTGTTGAAATGACTAGTTCACCCACAAATGAGAGTTATTTCATTATTTAATTACCCTTATATCATTCTAAACACATTTTTAATTTAATTATTTTTGAATGAAAAATAGAGCATTTCAAAAAATGAATGCCCAGTATTCGCTAATATTCACACTTTTTTTCTGTTTAAGGGAATAGTTAATCCACAAATGACAATTATGTCATTGTTTACTCATTATCATGTCATTCTAAACTATTTTTGCATCAATTTTAATTCCACTTTTGTAAAATGAAATTTTGTAATGTGAATTCTTGGTATTGACTTGTAATGCCTTTTGTGCTTGTTTCTGAAAATACATTGATTTTGATGTTTAATGGATAGTTCAACCATAATGACAATTTTGTCATCGTTTACCCCATCGTAACCCCATGCCATTTCAAAGCTTTTCGTTTGACGTAACACAAAAGGAGGATATTTGAAGAATACACTAGCTGTTCTTTTCCATATACACTTGAAGTGAATGAGATCTGGGGCTGTCAAGTTTGAAATTCAGAAAAAAATGTAGTCTTATTAAAAAAAACTAATGACTGGTTTCAGTTCCCAGGCTTCGTGAGGGAACTGCAGGGGTTTGTGTGTTGATGGAAAGCTAATAATAAAATCCTAAAAAGGTAAAAAATAAATAAAACGATTGTTTCCCAATGTGAACACATTTGCAACATGAACATTTGGTTGGACTATCTCTTTAAGAGCTTTTTACCTTTACTCATTTAGCCAAAGCTTTTATCCTAAGTGACTTTAGGTTGCACGAGTTAGCAGCTAATTATCCTCATGTTTCCAAGACACTGTTAAGCAGAAGATAGAGTATCACTTTAAAGTGTTTATGGCAGTTGAAGTTGGAAAGATGATTCACCTTCTTCAGATTCCTGGACTGGATCTTTAGATACATTGGGACATCTGATTCATGATGCATTCATTTCATTTCAACAAACATGTTGAACTCAATAATTTAACTCAATTAAATTATCCTGTGTTCCCAGAAGTGCCTGCTTGCCATTTCATGCTTCATTTTGTTAGATAAATGCAATTTATTGTGTATATCTATTATAGATTATGTAAAATGCTGTTGTACATTATGGCTAAACATTATCGTTGATACGCATTAATTATTAATCAAAATTGGTTGCCTGGTCCTTCGCTATGGTTGCCATGATGTTGTGGGTTGATTATAGGGCATTAAGATTTATTATTAATAGCAATATAGATTTCCAAAAGCTTTTAAATTGCAGTTATTAATTAAATGTATGTATTCATTTCATTAACGATTAAAAAGAATTGGTTCAAAAGAATCACGTCAAAAGAATCAAATATTGTTTGAGCTTAACTTGAATTTTCGGACAAACTTGCTTTAATTTAATGTAATTGTAAGCTGAATGTTAGCTGAATTTCAAATCATCTCAGTAACATGAGGTTTGTTGGAGGTGTCTGAACAGTTTGTTGCATGTTTTTGCTGTGAAATCGCCACAATATTGTCTGACCTCAAGGTGAATGTATACCTTGACTCTAGGGGTCAAACAATAAAAAATCAAGTCAAAAATCTTGGGGTGATTCTGGAGACAGACCTTAGTTTTAGTATTCATGTCAAAGCAGTAACTAAATCAGCATACTATCACCTCAAAAACATTGCAAGAATTAGAAGTTTTGTATATAAACCTAACAGACAACTCAGATCAGTAGGATAGAGTCAGTTAGAAATAGCAAGGGTTCACACAAAACAAGTGGAGTCCGCTTTTAGCTATTTTGCCGCCCGCAGTTGGAATCAGCTTCCAGAAGAGATCAGATGTGCTAAAACATTAGCCACATTTAACTCATGACTGAAAACTCATCTGTTTAGCTGTGCATTTGTTGAATGAGCGCTGTGCTACATCCGAACTGATTGCACTATGTACAATCATTTTCTGTTCTTATCTGTTTTAAATTCATTTAAAATCCATTTTTATATAATTTAGTTTTTATTGTTTTATTATTATTTTTAATGTATATTTAACTTAATTTTATGTAAAGCACTTTGAATTGCCACTGTGTATGAAATGTGCTATATAAATAAACTTGCCTTGCCTTGACCTTTCCATATGGTCTGTCATTTCCGCCGCCCTTTGTTGACCCAGAGCAAAGACACACAAACACACACCGACTGACTGACAGTCCTGCTTGGCAGCATGGAACTGTGAGTAAAGTGAGATCTCGTGGCCTGAGCAAAGGTCATGTCGGGCCATGAGAGGTTGACGCAGACGCGATTTCTTTAAGACTGCAAGGGAAGCTAGCTTCCCCTATAATTGTGTGGTCAAATATATGTACCATTTTATTGACTAAAAATAAACACGTTCATCTCGCAAAACAATTTCGTTCAAATCAGCTACTTAGGTCGGCTGACTCGATTTCCTTCTCATTCATTCCCGTAGCGTACAGTGCATCTCTGTTGAAGCCCAGCGTGACTTCAATGGGGCTGCTTTAAACAGTTTTTTTTCAGTGCTTAGAAACAAGACGGTCATTGGATAATGCTGCGATTATGTCCCGCCCAACGCTCATATGAATGGAGGAGTGGGCTGGCCCGGACTCCGCGTCTGCGTGATATTGGAGGGTCTTTCTCTTTTTAAGTCTATCGTTTGGACAGCTTATAAAAACTATTTATTGTTGATACACATGTCACATATCAGCTGACATGATTCTCGCAATGCAAAGAGACGGTTGGTGTGGGCGTGGGCGTGGTCTTCAATTATGACGCGTATCACTCTGTGTCTCCATTTGCAACTCAGTCCTCGCGGATTTTGCATGTGTAGTCGAAAGACAAACTGCTGCAACCTTCATCGTATATTTCACACAATTTCACACCACATTCATTGTTTCAGTTTAACATAATTCCCACATTTCCTCCCGAGTTTATACGTTTGTTCATTAATTCATATAGTCTGAACTAGCCAGCTAGCAAACTGCACACGATGGCAGACAGTGCTAATATTGTCGACCTGATTTTGGCAAAGCCATTAGAAAGTCTTCACGAGGAGAAACTTAGAATTAAACTTCAAAAGATAGGGAAAAGTAACAGGTCTTTTCAGCTCTCCTGGTATGACAAAGTTAGCTGGCTGACTGGAAGTGCTGTGACTGCTGGCCATGTCTCTTGATGAAACCATCTCATGGATGTGTTGTTTGGTCAAAATTGTTTGGAGATCTGTCAAACTTTGACAGGGCATATAAAAGGCATGAAAATAGCAATGAACATGTGAGTGCATGTGCAAGATTAAGTTGCATGGCAGGATCAGGGTTTAGCATGCAATCAATGAAGGTGCTCGCATTCAAGTGGCTAAACATAAGAAACTGTTAAACAAAACAGGGCCTTCCTAAACCGCCTTATTGATGTGACATCCTTGCTTGGCCGCAGGAGCTGTCATTTAGGGACATCATCCAACAAGGGGAATTACAGAGAGTTCACAGAAACATTAGCTAAATATGACTCTGTCCTGTCCACACAATTCGAGTCCTCAACTGTGTTTTCTGTATGTCACACACTATTCAAAATGACTGATCTCTGCTCTTGCAGCCACCATTTCTGATCAGATCAGAGATGAAATTCAGGATGCTGGATGGCAGGTGATGAAACCACTGAGCCGTGCCCAACTCTCTGTCATTGTTCGCTATGTGGATAGTGCAGGTAAAATTCAGGAGCGCTTCATTGATTTTTTGATGTTTCAGGCTCAGTTCCGTTTTTGATGTTTTAAATGAGAACATGCAGGGCTACAATTTTAAGGATAAGCTTGTGGCACAGACCTATGATGCTGCTGTCATGGCTTCAGCTCTCAATGGTCTGCAGGCCAAAGTGAAAGCAATAGCCCCCAGTGCAATGATTGCTATGCACACAGACTGACTGGTGCTGTCACAGGGGGCCAAATGCTTGCCTGAGTGCAGAAACACTCTCTGGTGTGAGTCTTTTCTGGAGTCTGCAGGCTGCTATCACGCTGATGGAATTTCACATCACGGATAGTGAGCACTGTGGCTTATGATGGCCTCCTGCAACATTTGATAACATCATTGCAGATACGACAATGGATGATGATACAGGATTGTGCCAAAGGCTTCATGAGGAAACTAGGATTTTGAGTTTGTGTTCAATTATTTCTCTGAGACTTGTGGTCATATTGTTGGATGTTCTTTACTGCAAGAAAAGAATTGAGTCTCTTCTTGTTTGTGTCATTTCCAAGCTGTTTATGCCAAAGCAGCAGATCTCACATCAGACCCAAGAGATTGAGAAAGCCCGTCTGACCCAATTGCAGGATCCCCAAGAGCGCTACAGAAATGTTGAATAACATCTTGGAGCAGATTTGTGGAAAGTATTTTTCTTAGAATTAGTCAATTATGACATGAGACTTTCCAGCCTTCCAAAGTGTCCTGAAAAGTTATGGCCATCATTTGATTCAAGACTGATCTGAACTTCAGTTGTATTCAGATCAGGACTTGCAGAGTAACAGGGGAAAGCTGCTTGGTGTTCCTTAAAAGACATGGAGTTGGACCAATGCCTCAGCTTTACTTTCTCATTAGTGGCAACAATTGGAGCTACATCTGCAGGTGTAGAAAGGAGCATCAAGTCCTACACCCGTAACACAATGGGCCAAGGCCGTTTAAGCAGCCAAGCTTAGAGAGGACACTGGTCAGTCACTGGAAAAGACGCCTATACGACAGGGTTACAGAGCATTTTCTTGAAAAGGAACGTGGGCAGAATTTAGTTTTTATGATTTAGGCCGAAAATGAGCTTCCCCTCTTTAAAAGATCAGCAGCCGCCACTGGTTTGACGCTAGTGTGTTAGCCAGTTATCGCACATAAATTCACTCTCATATCCACACATTCAGTGTCAACTACCTATTACCTTCGCAACATACCCATGCATATGGTCTTTTAAGCTATTTTGGAACACTAGTTGACTGTGCTAATGTGATGCTGTGGAGCTAACAATCACCTCAAACTGCTGAAGAACCCTGAAGATTTAACTTTAAAAAAATAATAATTTGATTTAAATTATTAAAACCTTCAACCCTGAAGTTAACAGTACATTTCAGTCTCAAATGTGGCAGTTTTCCCATAAGTTGTTATTTAAATGAAGTATTCAGTTTTATTTAACTTTTACTCTATTTACTATCTGCTTTCTTCCCTGTAACAAAATCTGATTGTGTGGTTAGAGAAGAGCCTGTGTGTGGGGGGCGAGATGAGTTGGCTAGTGCAGGTGAGTGTTAGCATTAGCACCCGAAGGAGCTGCGGTGACTGTACAGAACGTGGGCGAAACGGTGTGAGTCACACTCTATCACTGACTAAAGAGTCTCAAATAGAGGACACGGGAAGCTAATACAATTATTTTTTTCATAGTTTACAATTCCTGTTTTGTATAATATGTCTATTTCCTGTTAGACAAATGTGTTGAATTTGGATTTGTGTTTGTTTTTAGCACTAGCTTCTTTATGGCAATTTTAAAATTGCTGTTAGTACACTGCATCCTTTACTTCAGGCTCACTAGCATGATGTGTTTAGTAGAGTATATGCTGCTGCTAGTGCTAATTATCTGCTACTAACTAGAACAAATTCAGTGCCACTAACCTGATAAACTTCAATCCTTTAATTAGTTCTTCATCAGAAGTGTCCATGGTATACACCTTACTGAATGACTTATTAAAAGCCAGAAGTCACGGAACAAGAGATGAACTTGATAGTTTTGTGTTCTCATGAGAGATAATGTTTATAATGGGTCATTTAACCAGCTAAACAAACAGGGCTTTAATGAGAAATGCTTTGATGCTATTTGAGGCGCCATCCTCAGTGGAGGCTGATGTTTAGAAGTCACTGAAGGTACATTGCTCTCTATGACTTCAGTAGGAGGTGAGAGCCATACAGTTTATGCAGTGTAGTGTATTTTGTTGAATATATATTAATTAATGAATTCATAATGTCTTATCGAATTGTACGTAATGAGAGAGGTTTATCTGATCTTAATGTTAGAGGTTATTTTTTTATATTTTGGCTGTCACAACATAGGAGACATTGATACGTCAACTACCATATATACAGTACATACTGTATATATAAAATGTAAAATTTGGTAACACGTTATTAGTTCATTAATTAATATATATATGTATATATAAATATATATATATTATTATTTATTTTTATTTTTATTTGTTTTACATACTATGCACAGACCCTATATTGCCACTACGTTGCAAAAACGGCTCGTTATGAAATTTCTGATTACAGATTGTTCCTGGATTTCTGGTTATGGAGGAAGTTGGATTAATTCCTGTGCACCAGAATAAAATAATATTTTTATTCCAGGTGGCATATGACTAAACAATAAGAGTAAGATATGACAGGAAAGTTTGCCAAACAATGTGCTGTTCCTGACTGCGTTGCACCTGCTATTCCTCTTTTGAAGGATTCCAGCATTAGAAATTAGTGGCTAAAGTTGATTTTTGATTTTGATTTTTAATAAGCTGCTTGATCATGTGCAAGAGTGAAACATTTTTTTAATATGGTCTCCTATTACAATTCTACCAAATATGAACCTAAGAGAAGATATGGATGAATTGGCTGAGAGTTGGACATGGTATAATGTGATTCTGACACATTGTACTGTAGCTCAACCTGGTCTCTTCTCATTATTTAAAGCATGTGAGAGTCATGCAGTTGTGGAAAGTGTGATAAATACATGTTCTTCACACAGCTCGGTGCAACACATGCTGTAGCTCCTCTTCCCACACACTCACACACTGAGTGTTCTTCAGCTGTATTCCCTAAAGCACAGACCACAAATGGTGCTTTGCATGTGAGTTTCCATCAAAGCTCTCCAGGTAAATCATCCCTTACAACAAGTAATGGTACTGAATGATTGGCATTTTTATTCCAGTTCTGGTAGGGTAAAGTCTAGTTTGTGGCCATCAAAACACTTTATTTGTTCAGAACGTTTGTCATAACTTTGTCACTTGTTGGTTTTACCATCAATTACATTATCTGTGGATAGCTTCTAGAGATTCCCTGCTAAAACACTCAGTAGTCATGAGGTTTCTTTTCCAAACAAAAAGCTCTGTTGACATTTGAAATCTCTGTTCTGAATACCCTACTGAAGTATCAATGGCAATCGTTAAAGTATGCTCGTTAATCGACTAGAGACCCTGTAAGTGGTAGAGGATCCGGATGATTGTAAACTGGATGCAATCCATATTTCAGTTACTGCAGAGGAGGCAAGGATCTTGCCGTTGGGTTGTGGGGGAGGCTGTCAATCCGATCTTTTATTTCAGTTAAAGCTCAAGGATTGATACAGGTCTCTCGACAGCCAGCTTAAAACAATTAGAATCGCATTATACTGCAGAGGCTGATAAATATGTGTCATTGGTGTAAACGGATTACCTTGTTCATGGATGGTAAGAGAACAAGAGCACTAGAGGTAGGATGACCCCACACTGTGTGCTAAAATCTACTTGTGCCAGAATCCTGAAATATCTCACGTGAAAGCTGTGCAAAAACATCATGTCTTTTTAATCTAGATATCCTAATGTATGAAATCCTTTGTAGAGGCCCAGATACTCATTTTATTCCACAGATACATGCAAATGGAATTGGCTAAATATCATTGATCAAATTGAGTCCTATCTTTGAGATAAAGTCAGGAGTCTTGTAAAGTGTTAGCTGGTACCAAGTCCATTGGCAGTAGATTATTTGAGGCGATTATATCTGACTGGATTGTTCAGTTTGATATCAGTCAACATGATTGGGTGTGTTTGGGTCAACTCTCGCTAAGTTGAGTGTAGAACAATGTTACTTTGCTCCTCAACCTGTAATGACCTAATGTGAACTGTACGACAGTGAACTGCATAGTGAAAAGTTGTTGAAATAGTTACAAAATAGTTGAGGGTTATAAAAATATATAGTTTCTCCGAAAAGACAATGCTTGTCCACCAGCACCAAACAAGCACTAACCAGTGTACACCAGGTTGGAATATCATAGGAATCCATACTTGTCTGCTAGCATGAAATGCTGGAGTGCTGGTTTTCCCACCAACTTCATCAAAAACACCATGCTGGTCTACCAGCAAGGCCAGCCCCCAAACAGGTATTAAGTAACATAAACCAACTTGGTCCAGCATAGAAATTCATACTGTACTTTATTTGAAGATTCTGTTTCAGTTTCCACACGAGTCTTTTCGCTCTGCTCATCCCAACAGCAATTTGACTTATGGTGCAATCTGCAGCTAGTCATTGAGCTTCTTCTCCAAGAATCTCACCATTGAGACTAGCAGAAAATGATTAACACTGTTCTGCTTGTGTTTGCATGAGGTAGGAGTAATTATTGATGCCACCATGAGTAGGGGGAAGCTATCAGTCTCCAGTGCCATGAGCAACCAGCAAAAAGGCTACATCCCATGCAGAAGTCCAAGTGAATACCAGAGAGAGTTTAATGGATGTGGCTTTTACTTGAATGTCCAAATCCCATCTGATTTCCCCATTAACAGACTGTGGAATGACATATTGACAGATGCTACATATGTGGGTATCCAGGGGAACATTCTTGTGTAAACTCCAAACTCTTTTCAAGAGCATGTCAAACTCAAGATCTGTGATATTTCGGTGATGGAGGGCGCTGGAGACCACACGTAGAGCTGGCACAGCATGTCGATGTGACAAACGCACAGATCTGTCTGCTGCATGTCTCCCAAGGGCCCATGAGGGAGTCCTTATCATCCATCATACACAAACTTGGAGGGGAAGCCTTGAGGTTTGGGACATGTGCTTAGATGATGCTCGGTGGTTGTGCCACTTCTTTGACTGTCTGTGGCTTTGATTATCTACAATTCCAACATCATTTGAAGGTAGCAAAAAGTGTCATTCACACAGACACTGATTTTGTAGCAGCAAAGCGACCTGAAGTCACTTATTTCAGTGAAACATAAAACAAAGTTTAGTAGAGTTGAGTTGAGATAATTATTTGCAAATATGAGTGCTGTTATTGTTACTGTCACTTCAAAGCTAATTTACATTGCATTGACAAATGACGACCAGTGGCAACAGACGTTTGTTTTGTTTGACCAATGTGTTACCAATGTTGGCGTCTATTGCCATTGGTCAGCAATAGTGTTTGGCAACTACACCATTTTATTCATATTTATTGGGTCGTGGTCTGGTGATTGTTGGATGTGGAAGTTTTGTTTTGGACATGGTACCATGGTAATATCATGTCATTATTTAGAGTAACTTGAAGTACCATAAAAAAGGCCATGGTAGATGTATATGGTAATGCTTGCAGTCTTTGAGGAACCAGTCAATTTGATGTTTTGAGATATTCTATAGCACAATACCATTTATTATCTAAAACTTAGTAAGTGTGTATTGCAATCTGCACTGGATGAAATTGCAGAATGATCATTTACTTGCATTTGTATGTATCATATACAACTACTGTACAAATATGCCTGGACAAATTTGTGGGTAGTTTTTCATGTGTGGATGAATAAAATAAATGTTTGCCTTTCGTTTTTGTTTTTCTCTACAGAAGCATAAAGTTGACCTCTTTTACAAGCTCCGCCACGTGATGAACGAGTTGATTGATCTGAGGCGACAACTACTTTCAGGCCACCTGACCCAGGATCAAGTCCGTGAAGTCAAACGCCACATCACTGTACGACTGGACTGGGGCAATGAGTGAGTTATTCTCTTTTACCTCCCAGAAAAATGCCCTGTACAAATTCAATAGAAAAACTTGTCTTAATCGTACATAAGAACCAGCAAGATTTCTTAAAGGTGATGTTAGTAATATTAGCCATTATGGTAACTTCCACCATAGGTTTAGGTCTTGTGGAAGAACCAGCAAAGATGCCTTAAAGGTGTTCTTACCAATGTTAGCCATTATGCTAACTTCCACCATAGGTTTAAATCACTGGTCTCAAACTCAATTCCTGGATGGCCTCAGCTCTGCACAGTTAAGCTCCAACCGTAATCAAACACACCTGATCCAGCTAATCAAGGTCTTCAGGATTACTAGAAACTTCCAAGCAGGTGTGAGTTGGAGCTAAACACTGCAGAGCTGTGGCCATCCAGGAATTGAGTTTGAGACAACTGGTCTAAATCTTTTGGATAAACCAACAAAGATGAGTTTAAAGTGTTGTTAGTAACGTTAGCCATCACGATAACTTCCACAATAGATCTAAATATTGTGGAAGAACCAGCAAATATGCCTTTAAGGTGTTGTTAGCTATGTTAGCCATTATGCTAACTTCCACCATATGTCTAAATCTTGAGGAAGAACCAGCAAATATGACTTTAAGGTGTTCTTAGCAATGTTAGCCATCTTGCTAACTTTAACCATGAGTCTAAATCATGTGAAATAACCAGAAAAGATGTATTTATGCTTTTGTTAGCAATGTTAGCTATCCTGGTAACTTTCGCCATTGGTCTAAATCTAGTGGAAGAACCAGAAAAGATGACTTCAAGGTTAACTTCAATCATGTTAAAATTGTGGAAGAATAGCGATGTTGGCAATGTTAGCATCATGCTTCCAATAGGTCTTCTGGTGGAACCAGCAAAGATGACTTTAAGGTGTTGTTAGCGATGTTACCATCATGCTAACTTCAACCATGAGTCTACGTATTGTGGAAGAATCAGCAAAGATGCCTCTACGCTTTTTTTAGAAATGTTAGCTATCATGGTAACTTCCACCATAGGTCAACATCTGGTGGAAGAACCAGCAAAGATGAGGTCAAGGTGTTGTTGGCGTTAAGATGACGTTAAGGTGTTGAAGATATGCCAGTGATTTTAATGTGTTAGAGGCCAAGGCCTCCTGATCGGGAAGTCAAAGTTAAAACGTTAGAGATGGATCACTGTGGCTTTCTCATCACCCTTAATCAGCTTGGCCCAAGGAAATGAGGAGAACAAGAACATGTGTCATTTACAGCCTGATTAATGTGAATTATGTTGAGATTTCAGATGCAAACTTAAAGGCCAAACGAACCAACTCAACACAAGGTTGAGTTTTTTTTTTTCTTCTCTTTAATTGAGAGTAAATAGATGTTTCACTGCCCTGAAAGGCGTTTATGTTTGTCCTTCAGATTCCGCCCCCGTTTTTAACCTACACAGTTGTGCAATTCTTCACAGCTTTTGAGTTTTGAGTGTCAGTTTTTACAGTTCTTGCATCATTACTTCGTCCTTTTGAGAGATTTTCAAAAGTTTGATTTCCAATATACATTTGCTGATACTGCAAATGTAACTTTCAGTCAGCTACGAATGATATTTACTATACTGTACAATATTTACTATATTGTTAAGTAAAACATTGTTTTTTACAGGAATTATCCACAGCGTAGAAGTAGACACAACCCCCAAAACGAAAGTCATGAGGTTCACCTTTTATAGCGATGAACGAAAGGTCAAACCCAACAGTATTTTAGAGGTCAGAAGATCCAAATATTGCAGTGTATCAGCATCTGTGTCAAGTCCACGTTGACCACTCATCCCTCCTCTTCAAGGTCACCTGAAGATTCACTTCAGAGATGAAACACTTTGTGGTTCTGGGCTTTCAGCAGTACATCACTGCCAGGTCTTCAGATCAGCAAACTAAAAGATAATTGAGTAAATTGGATGAAATGGATTTGAGACGGGAGCACTTACCGATAAGTTCTATAAATATTTGAAGGATGAGTTGAAGAGCATCTTGAGTGTTTTTCAAACAATCTAATAATGTTTTCATTATGCCTTTCTCAGGTTATATCAATTTTCTGCAAGTGATCTTGTGGTTTTTGGCTAGTGTCACCGTTACTTTTGTATTCTGTAATATATATAGGTACTGTACGTTACAATATTTTGTGTATGACTGCATGAGAGCTAATTCAGCCTGAATAACAAGACATTTATATATTGTGAAACGCTTTGACGTAGCCAATTAGAGGTATTCACGCTGCAGTTCAATTCAATTAAAGTTTATTTGTATAGCATTTTTTACGATACAATCGTTGCAAAGCAGCTTTACAGGAAATTAAGTTTCCACAATATATTTATATATTGTATAAACTTAATATATTTATCTTATGGCAAAATTTGGAAATTCTGCATATTGTCTGATGGTTGGCTTCCCCTGAGGTCCTCCGAGGTTGGCATTATCTCTTCTCAGGTGTTCGGTCATCTCAGATAATTTAAGGGTTGGATCCAGACTGAAGCTTGTGTAATTCCTAGTTACCACGGGATGTTAACTATTTACTTAACTGATACTGAACCACTTGGGAAACACCCCTAACATTTAAATTAATATATACAAAATGTAGTTTAGTAATAAAAATGTGCATTTCAACAAACTTTCTATGTGAATTTTTACCCTCAACGTCATTATCTTTCATGTGTTTAGTTGATAACCCACCTAATTAATGCTAGTCTGTGGTTTAGGCTACTCAGGGCGTTGATGGGGTTTTATTTATGTCTAGGAAATCTGAGAGAAGAAATGTTTATGTTATATTAGCATACATTATGGCATGCCATCACTTTCATAATTAGGTTATGAGGGCAACACCTGTTTCTAGAGCTCTGCACTATGACAGCTGCACGTAGCGCTAACGCTAGCAGTTTTCTGTGCGTCTTTACCATATGAACCTCTCAAAATTGGCAGCTCTGTGTGGATAAACCTGGAAAGAAGTGTGGAAAATGTGTCTAGAAACATTCTTATGTCATGTTTTGCATCACACTGCTGTGTGAGATTTTACCATATAGCAATGTAGAGATTTATGGATAAAAAAAATATATATAGCGCATGGCTAAATGCCTGTGACAACAGGTGGACACAACAGCTTGACAGATCTTCTGTTCTTTTATTATCCACAATATTATACATTCTGAGTATTTCAGTCTTGAGGAGTCTACGGTAATCTGAGTTATGTTGTTTTCTTGTGTTCAACAGACACTTAGGCTTAGATCTGGTGCCCAGGAAGGAGTTTGAAATGGTTGATGCGGACCAGATCAGCGTTTCTGATCTCTACAAAATGGTGAGTACACTGACTGCATCTCAATGGGTTTTTAATGTGTGCTTTTTCATCCCTGAAACAGTAAATAACTATAATGTCCTCTGTTGGATGTTTGGAAAACATATAATATATGTTTTTGCAAGGATTATGATTTAAATTAATACAAATTCCTTTATTCAAAGACTTTATTTATGAGATGCTTGTGCATATGACACTAGTTTATATTTGCTGAATTATTTGCTCATATAGCAATATGATTATAAAGTTCTGGTTTAAATTATTATATATGTAAGTATGCATATAAAAATAAAGTATGACGTCATAAAACAAATATAGTAAAAAAAACACATACAAATGGTACAACAAATAAAAACAATATATTCATTATTTTATATTTTTTTTACAACTCTATTGTATGCAAATTATGTTATTTGTATTTCTTGCACGTGTCAATGTTTACAAATAAATTAAATGAAACGGGACAAAATTTATCTTGACAAACTATATATCATTCTGAAGGTCTAAGCCTCAAGCATCGACGATAGATCGCTGTTTTTCGATGGAAAGCTTATAAGGAATGTATTTGCTAAATGTACAGTACACATCAAAACATGTATAGTAAAAACACAGTACATACCAGTTTCATCCTGATAATGGGACACAAACGTTTCCACTGCTGTAAATCCCGGTTTAGTTAGAGAGGAAAGGGTCTTCTGAACAACATCCCATAGAGAACTTGTAGTCCAACGAAACAATAACGTTGTAATATGGATGGTTATTCCTTTGTTTACATCTCATTTCTTCAGGGAGAGTTATTGTTTGTATCCGTTATGGAATAAATTACCTCAAAAACAGCGTCTTGGTGGTAAAAAAACAACAACAACAACATGGTTTTGTAGCATGCAGTGTCACAAACAGAATGAGACCACCCCAAAAAAGAGAAAGATACGCAGAATATTGTTTATTTTAATTCTGGCGCTGCCTCGTGGCGGCTCATGGCACACCTGTCATCTGATTGGGGCGTAACTTAGCGATGGCTTTTTGCACAAATAAATCACAAATAAATTTCAACAACAATTTTCGTATGTATATATGTATGTGTGTGAGTGTTTCTGCAATGTGGCTGTATCTGCATGATTACCATCTGTATAAATGCACATCAGCGTGCGATTACCGACTGTATGACAGCTATCAGTGTGAATGCCGTCATATGATCGGCCATTATTGACTATGTGGCCCATCTGTATGATTATCATCTGTATTACAGCGCATCGGCTTGTAATTACTGACTATGACCATGTCTGGCAATCAGAGTATGTACTTGATTTGTACTACATACAAAGCTATTTTCTTCATTTTCTTACTCAAATTATTGTTATTGTATATTTTAGTGGTCAAATAATCACTTATATGATGTCTAAGATTATGTATATTGTTTTATAATCGAAAAACATGCAGTGGTATGTATAATGACTAAAATAGTTGTAGATCTCTTCACTACATTTGGTAAGTATTTCCTCAAGTGTGGGGGGGTATATAGTTCAGAAAAATCTAATTTTTCATGGTATCTTCAGATTTGAAATATGTGACCCTGGACCACAAAACCCGTCATAAGTGTCAATTTTTTTAAATTTTGGTTTATAGATAATGTGAAAGCTGAACAAATAATATTTCCATTGATGTATGGTTTGTTATGATAGGATATTTGGCCGAGATACAACTATTTGAAAATCTGGAATATGAATGTGCAAAAAAAAATCTAAATATTCACCTTAGAAAATCACCATAAAGCTGTCCAAATGAAGTTCTTAGCAATACATATTACTAATCAAAAAATTAAGTTTTAATATATGTATAGTAGGACATTTACAAAATATATTCATGGAATATGATCTTTACTTAATATCCTAATGATTTTTGGCATAATAGAAAAATCTATAATTTTGACCCATACAATGTATTTTTGGCTATTGCTACAAATATATACCAGCGACTTAAGACTGCTTTTGTGGTCCAGGGTCACATATAAAATCATGAGACATGTGACTTTCAACCCATTACTTTTCTGGATTGCTCCAGGACTTATTTAATGTATTTTTTTATGAAATGAAAAAACAAACAAATTCAAGGCACTTCTGTCTCTATAACGTTTTGTATTTTTTGTGTGTTTGTATGTATGTACAATTATATAAAACAAGCATAATTAGTAAATTGTATACAGACACACACACCATATTACTAATTATTACATATTACTTGTTTTATATTTTAATACAAATATATGATTTTTTTTTGCAGTTTAATGCCATTTATATTGCATTAATATTTTGTGCATTACAGTTTAGGTTTTGATTTATATGGAAACCATTACGAGTAAAAAGAATACTGTGACTTAATTTATTAAGTCTATAATTTCTATATTTAATTTATTAAATATACACTGAAAAATAATAAAAATTCAGGTCATTATTTATTTGTGATTATAAAACATTATGGTTATTTTTGTTCAGTGTGCAGTTGTTATAATGACCTGTATTTTGGTTTGTGCTTCTTAATTTTCTAGTGTTTTTCTTGCTTTGAATTACAGCAAGTTCTACAAAGTGAGTTGTTTAATATGCGAGTCATCCATGTAAACGAGAGCAGGAATTAATGTTTTAATGTATTCCTGCAACTGTTTTGCATATGTGCATAATGTAGGCATAATGTGCAGATGTTCCACTCGTAGAATGAGCTGAACAATTAGACCACAGAACTGTTTTTAAACACTCCATTAGAGGGCATATTCCCAAGACGCCTCATCAGAACGAATCATTTACATATTCTATTTCTCAGAAAGCCTCATAGCGTATTTTCAGCTTTATGGAGCTGACTGCTTTGAAGAACTGCCCTTTGGAGTTTAATAAGAAACAATAATGGAAATGATAAAAAATAAGCTTTTTTAGCTTTTGATTATTTTTTACCCTCAGTAATTCACTTTATTCAACGTCGATAACGGTTTATTGCAAACAGGTTTCGACACCAGCATCTGTTTCTAACAGGTGCTTTTGAATGGCAGCTTGTGGAAAAGCTGCTAATACTGTACATTTATTTATATCACATATTTGCCAGATCTTTTTTCATGATGTCTGCACAGGTTTGGGCCATATGTACCTATTTTTGGGTTTGTGTGGGACTGGATTTTTGTACAATATGACAGCAAAGGGGCTAAATTTACATCAGCACTGTACCTGTATTCTGCAGTCTAGGATAAATATATCTTTTTCATCAGGCTGAAATGTGAAAGCACCTGTTATAAACAGATGCTGGTGTCATAACCTGTTTTCAATAAAACATTAGCGTATATATAATCTAAAATCGACACATACACATGCTTAAAATTGTTAATGCTTGAAAAAAATGGTTTAATGTGATTAAATAATAGCTTGTGCTTTTTCCGTTTGGCTGTAAAATGAAGCTATAATTGATCAGCACTTCATGACCATGTCCAGCTTATTATTGTAAAAAAATATATTTAATATATCACAATATATATATATATATATACAATCTTTTTTTGTATTTGTTCTAAGATTATGTAATTTTTGTTTTAAATAATGCATATTATTGTGAAATACATTGTGATGTATTATTTTTATTTTTTTATAAGAGAAACCAAGCAGCTATTTTTATATTAAATGTGTATGGTATGTATACCTTATGAATAATATTTATTAATAATGTCAAATGCCACACATTGACTTCTTTTTTTAAGTAAATTAAGTTGAATCAGTGCTTAGAAATTAATCAATGTTTTAAATCAGACCGTTAAAACTAATCATATTTCTCAAATCTACTTTTTGCTGATAGGTTTAGATCAGAGATATTGAACATATTATCTCTGTCTTTTGTCAAATATAATTTTCCTCTTCATGAAACTTAAAAAAGCCTGTTTATAAATCTGATATTCGTGGTGTTTTGTAATTATATATTTGCAACAACAACATAATAATAATAACAACAATAATTTTAAATAATATATTATTATTAGCCTACTATTGTTGTTGTATATTTATCTTTTGTCATATTCATAATATTACATGTTTATTATGTATGTTATTAAATTATTCATATTTATATGCAAATGCCACACAGTGACTTCCATTTTGCAGGAAATTAAGTTGAATCAGTGCTTTGAAATGAATCAATGTTTTGAATCGGAGAGTTAAAATGAATTAAATTTACATTTAGTCATTTTGCAGACGCTTTTATCCAAAGGATGAAGTCAAGTAGTGTTGAAAGAGATGAGTTTTCAGTTGTTGCTTGAAGATTGACAGGGATCCAGCGTTCCGGATGGGGGTGGGAAGATCATTCCACCAGCCAGGAATAGTGAACGAGAATGTTCTGGAGAGTGATTTTGAGCCTCTCTGTGATGGTACCACGAGGCGTCGCTCACTAGCAGATCTCAGACTTCTGGAGGGGATGTAGATTCTCAAATCCACCTGCTTTTTCACCACTAGGTTTAAAATCAGAAATGTTGTTATGTGTTATGTAAAATAGTCTTCAAACCTTTATGAAACTTAAAACACATTCAAATAATTGTGATATTCCTTATGTTTAGTTTCATATTGGCAACTATTTCCTTCAACCATTGAAGTTACAAAGTTAGAGAGAAACGGAAAGAGGTTGGAGGAACCAGTGAAAAGAAAAGAGCACTATTCAAAGCGTTTGACTAAGAGGTTTCACTAACTTTTGGGGCAAACACTCTTGGGTAGAGTAGCTGAATCTAGACTAGATTTTAAGTTCACTATCCAAATGTTGAGGGCACAGTGAGATTTGTATAGCTTGATATGTGGGAGGCGGAGGAGTTTCACACAAATACCAAAAATAAAGAAAGAGAAGAAAGAAACAAGCTTCTGAAGAGAACAGAGAGACAAAGATGTGAGAAGACTTTTACTTGGCCGCAGGCAGCAGAGAGCACCGAAGCTGCAGAGACTCGAGACCTTTCGTTTTCTTAGAAGTTGCTGCTGAATTGTCTCCAGGGAAGCAAAAGATAGATTAAATCAAAGAGCTGAGCTTTTCTGGTTCTGGATCACACGTGCACTGTTCACACAATTTACTCGAGCTATCAGTTTTCTCTTTACTTTCTATATTCCTTCCATCAATTTTTGGCTTTTGCAGTAACACTGTCGAGAAAATAAATATTGAAGTTTTTGTTTTTGTTTTTTTTCTGTTGCAAAACAATGACACGACTGTCTTTTTGAAAACTCAATTTTAAAGTTTTTCAGTCATAAGATATTCTTTTTTGGAAACATCGTGTTCCTATGATAGAGTGCCACTTAATTAAATGTAATGTAATTAATTTAGTTGAATAAAAATGCATTCTTTATTCAAATATAATTGTATTAATACATGAATATAAATAAATGTAATTAAACAAATAACAACAAATAAATATATATTTAATGTGATTTATTTAATGTTTAAAATGTTCAATTTTATAATATGTAATTGCTGACAGCCAAAAAGAGCAAAGGGGCATGTCTTATAATCTAATCTAATATAATATTCACAATTCACTGAAACGGGGAGCCGAGGAGATGCTGGTTGAACTCAAAACAGTCTTTAATAACTCAAAAGGGCATACATCAGCAGACTGGAACACAACATGGAGACTTGAAGACATATTACATGACATTTAATAATGAAAAAGAAAGGTACATACAACTCAGGAGCAACTAACAAAGTAGACCGGACGAGGAATGAAGGAACAAACAGGAACTAATATGCAAAGGATAATTCACTATACAGATGCATAGGATAATCAATCAACTCAACAAGAACGGGAAACTTACCATATAAGGAAACTCAAGAACAAGGACAGGGGTAAAGCACTAAAAAGCAAGTCCAAAACCCTGACTATAATATAATGTAAAGTAATGTAATAAAATAAAATGTAATGTAATATAATATAATGTTGCATTGCAAATGTGTTAGTTTTAACAGCATTTTCTTTATATTTAATTGAATACATTGGTAATTGATTTCTTCAATATTTTTTTTGTGATACTCCTCATCCTCTTTAGCCATAAAAGAACCCATGAGAGTCTGATAGATAGATAGATAGATAGATAGATATAAATAATTTTATATTTTTTCCCCTGTACCCATAAGAGAACCCTTGATGATCTATTGCAAAATGAAAAAACAAAATTGTATTGCGATACACAAGTTTCAGATTTAATTATGAGTCATTGAGCAGCATTGTGCCCTTGAGCAAGACACTTGCACCAGACATCTGTTAGTCCTTTACCTGCAGTAATGTACAGTATAAATAGTGTCTGCTAAATGGGATTTATTTTGTAAAAGAACAATATACATATATATAAGTTAGGCAGGGACTGAAGTCTCACTGAAGCATGCAGTAACATGGCTGTATAATCTGCCATGCTCACAGTGCTGCAAGGCACTATTTTAGATGAATGTGTCCCGCTAAGCATGCGTTTAGCCTCCCTGATGGTGAAAGTGAGAACAGAAGTAAAGATATTTGTTTTCAGACTTTTCTCAGTTCGGCCTGGAATCCTCAGCTGGGTTTGCAAATAAAACTCTACTTCACTCCCTCATTGTCAAGCACTATATCAAGGAAATCTCACTTTTTATGTTGAGATGTGCGCGCAGCTTTGATGATTCCTTTCCCTGGTCCTTCTTATAAAAGTAATGTTTAGGGATGTTTACTAAGGAAAACTTCACTATGCAAACATCTCTAGAAACCACTCAGAAAACACAACTAACACCTTGCAATCCATAGCAACCATTCACTTTAGCAACGACCAGCAATGCCCTAGCTACCACACTCTGATCACATGACTAACACCTTGCAATGCCCAGCCACCATCCAAAGTACCCTAGCAATCACAGCGTAAAAAAGGTGACCACAATTGCCCAAAACTGCTTAGCAATCACCAAGCAACAACATATCAACAATGAGCAACCAACCAGAACACCTTATTCACAACATAGTGGCACCTTATCAACCACCTAGCAACCACCTGAACAAAAACACCCACCCATTTAGAACACCATAGCAACCACATAGTATGATAGCAACCCCCCCCCCCCCCCCAAAAAAAAAACAACAAAACAACAACCTTATCAACCACTAGCAATGGCCTAGCAACCACTCAGTACCCCTGACTACCACCTAGTAATGTCCTAGCAACCATCCAAACCCTAACAATTTTGGCATAAAAATGTCACGACAGTCACCCAAAACAGCTTAGCAATCACCGAGCAAAAACATTGCAACAACAAACAGCCAACCAGACCTCCCTAGAGACAACCTAGGGACACCTTAACAACCACACAGCAATGTCCTAACCATCCAGATTAACCTAGCAATAACAATGTGGAAATGTGACCACAATTGGCCAAAACAGGCTAGCAATAACCTAGCAACCATTTAGCTACAACAAAACAACAACAACAAGCACCCATCCAGAACACCATAGATACAACGTAGTGACACCTTATCAACCAACTAGCAATGTCCTAGCAACCACCTGAACAAAAAAGCACTCACCCACAGCATCCAGAAACCCTTAGCAAACACTAGCAATTGCCTAGTAACCACTCAGTACACCTGACAACCACCTAGCGACCATTCAGACTACTCTAGCAATTACAGCATATAAATGTCACAACAGTGACACAAAACAGCCTAACAACAACAAACACCACACCAGAACTCCCTAGTGACACCTTATCAACCACCTAGCTATGCAATCACCCCAAACACCTTAGCAACCACCCATAACACCTTAGAAACAACTGGTAGTTCCCTAGAAACTATCCAGAATACTTAATGAATCCCCAGCAATGTCACAACATTGCAATTATGACATGTCACAGCAACCACCCAAAACAGCCAAGCAGTCACCTAGGAACATTTTAGTTGCACCGTAGCAATATCAAGCAACTAGCAAACCAATCAGAATACTATAGATACTATCTAGCAACACACTATCAAGCATACCACTGAGGACAACTAGCAAACACCAAATAAAGCTTTAAAAACTGTTTAACACAGAGATCACAAACTCTCATAACAGCATAGCAACTTTACGACAAACACTCACAACAACCTAGTAACACATTGGCAACTGAACAGCATATCAACACTAAAAACAAATCAGAACACATAAGCAACCACATAACATCATTATGCCAATCTCCAGAACACCCTAGCAACCACCCAGGACATCCTAGAAACTGGACAGCGAAGTGCTAAGCACTGCTGAAAACACCTTAGAAACCACATAACAACATCACTCCACCAGAAACACCCGAGCAATGCATTTTCAACCACCCAGAACTCCATAGCAACTGGACAGCAAAGTGCTAACCACCACCCAGAATACATTATAATTTGTTACATTTATATAGCGCTTCTTTGGGTACTCAAAGCTCTTTACATAGAAGGGGGGATCTCCTCAACCACCACCAGTGTGCAGCATCCACCTGGATGATGCGACGGCAGCCATATTGTGCCAGAACGCCCACCACACACCAGCTTATTGGTGGAGAGGAGACATAGTGATGAAGTCAATCGGTGTATGGGGATGATTTGGAGGCCATAGGGCAAAATTGGGATTTTTAATGACCACAGAGAGTCAGGACCTCGGTTTAACGTCTCATCCGAAGGACAGTGATTTTTACAGTATAGTGTCCCCATCACTATACTGGGGCGTTAGGACCCACGCAGACCACAGGGTGAGCACCCCCTGCTGGCCTCACTAACACCTCTTCCAACAGCAACCTAGTTTTCCCAGGAGGTCTCCCATCCAGATACTGACCATGCTCAACCCTGCTTAGCTTCAGTGGGCAACCAGTCTTGGGCTGCAGGGTGATATGGCTGCTGCATTGCAATGCCACTCCACCAAGAACACCCAAGCAAAGTCTCAGAAACCATCTAGAACACCCTAGCAACTGAGCACCTGTAGAGCCAAGCGCTAAAAACCTTCACTCCACCCACAACATGCAAGCAATGCCCTAGTAACCACCCAGAACACCTGAGTGATTGGACAGCAAGTGCTAACAACCACTAAGGACACCTTAACAAACGCACATCAATGTCACTCTACCATGAACACCCAAGCAATGCCTCAGCAACCACCTAGAAAACTTTATCAACTGAGCAACATGCTACTCCAGTATAGGATAGTAACATCGCTCCATGCACAACACACAAGCAATGCCCTTAGTAACCACCCAGAACACCCTGAAAACTAGATAGAAAATGCTGAGAACAGCTGAAAACACTGTAGCAACTGCATAACAACGTCACTCCACCAAGAACACCCAAGAAAAACATTAGCAACAACCCAGAACACCTTTAGCAATTAAGCAAATGACAGTAAAATACTAACATACATTAAGCACACCTTGGACCACTGCATTGTAACATCACTTCACCTAGAACACCCGATAGCAACTGGAATGCAAAGTACTAACAACTGCCGAGAACACCTTAGCAACAACACAGTGACATCACATCACACAGAACACCATAGTAACCGACCAAAACACCCTAGCAACTTCAAAACAAAGTACTAACAAACCCTAAGAACACATTAGCAACCACATAGTGACATCACGTCACCCAGAGAACCCTAGTAATGCCCTAGCGACCAACTAGAACACCCTAGTAACCAATCAGAACAGCCTAGACACTAGAAAGCAAAGTACTAGCAACTGCTAAGAACACCTTAGCAGTCACACAGTGTTGTCACTTCACCCATAACACCTTAGCAATGCCCTAGCAACCAACCAAAACACCCTAGCAGCTAGAATGCAAAGTACTAACTACCGCCGAGAACACATTACCAACCACATAGCGACATCACTTCACCTAGAACAGCAAAGAACTGTGTTTTGAACCGGAAGGCACAATCTAATTTGTATTTTTGCGTTCACGCATTTTGCATACCTCTTTCCAAACATTAAATTGCCGATGGGGGTTTTCAGATGAATGCTGGGTAATTTATTCTAAACGCGGTCAAAAGCAATGAAGAGACATATGCAAGCTAAGAAACACAGACTCATAAGTTAACCTGGCTCCCTGGCAATGTGTGTGTGTGTGTGTGTGTGTGTGTGTGGTGTGTGTGTGTGTGTGTGTGTGTGTGTGTGTGTGTGTGTGTGTGTGTGTGTGTGGGCATTGTTTATGAGGACACAAATTTGTATAATGACATGGGTATGACATAGGTATTACAAGGAGAAGGTGATTTATGAGGACATTTTCAGTGTCCCCATAATTTAAAACGCTTATAAATCATACAGAGTGAGTTTTTTTGAGGGAAAATAGAAATTGCACCGTCTCCTGTGAGGGCTAAGTTTAGGTGTAGGGTAGGTGTAGGGCAATAGCACATACGGTTTTGTACAGTATAAAAAACCATTACGCCTATGGAAAGTCCCCGTAACCATAAAAACCAACGTGATGTGTGTGTGTGTGTGTGTGTGTGTGTGTGTGTGTGTGTGTGTGTGTGTGTGTGTGTGTGTGTGTGTAGTGTGTGTGTGTGTGTGTGTGTGTGTGTGTGTGTGTGTGAGTGTGTGTGTGTGTGTGTGTGTGTGTGTGTGTGTGTGTGTGTGTGTGTTTGTGTGTGTGTGTGTGTGTGTGTGTTCACATATGATTATGAGCATGTGTTTTCTGTTTGGGTTTTTGCTGATGATTCCGCTGTGAATATGATTAATCTAGATGTAGATATCTCATGAGATATTGCTCTGTACATCCATACAGCGTTTTGGGGAAATAATCAAACCCTTTAGCAAGTTTTTTATTTACTCAATTACAGATAAAACAGGAAATTATGTTCCCTTTGATACTAGAATTATGAATTATTCTAGTGTGACATTGTTTTAGGTTTGAAGAGAGAGTGTTCAGTATGCACATTATATGTTTCCATTTGAAACTATTTATTTGCATATATTTTTTAAGGATGTCAGTTACTACAGGTACAGCTAAGATGATATGTTTAACTGATGTCAGCATGCTTTGTACAGTACACATGGACTGGATTTTAGTCTGAAATATGACCAGTGTTTCTCTTTCTCTCTCTGTTTCTCTCCGTTGACAGCACCTATCCAGCAGACACAGCGTCCAGCAAAGCACATCCCAGGTATATTTGTCATCCTCAGCACCATCTTAGGACTTGTCAGAAATGCTTTGAGTCATTAATGTACAGAACTCTTTGTAGGTCATGGTTTACCATGGGCTAAAATGTGACATTTTGATCTAAACACCTTATTTACTCTGTTTTGGTCATGCTAAAAGACCTTTTACATTTATGTATGATTCACTTTTTCGAATATAGGTCAGTAAAACAGGCCAAAAGATTACAACACTAGTGTTGTATATTAGTGTGCTATACACACTAATGAATATGCATGTTTTTCTTGTTCCATTTAGATAATTTTGCTAATTAATATTTTTTAAAACATTATATTTATATTAGTATTTAAAATTAGCGTGTTAACACAGGAGATTCATTTTTTCAGATTGACGCGTAAAAAATATTTAGCGCAATTAACGCGTAGGCTACCCCAATCACAACTGCTTCTGCCGTCTCTTTTTTCTTGAAAAGGATTGCATTTATTTAGAGCACATCAAACGGGAGACGTTTCAGATACGCGCTCTAACTTTGCCTCCGCACCAGGCGCGAGTCAAACAAGTACGGAAAAGACACTGTGCTTGTAGCGCGCGCTCTTCAAACACAAAGGTGCCGGCGCGCGCTGTAGCCTGTGTATCATTTCATATCAAACAGGGAAAGAAACTACATGCATGCAATGTCCTAGTTGGGCCGCCAGTTAAGGCATGTTACCAAAAAGGCGATTAAAGCTGCCTTAAAACTGTGTGCATGCATGCAATATGTTATATATGTGTCACATTTAAGAATGTGTCTCTGAAATGGTTTTAAAAAACTGTCCTGAGGCACCCCAGCACTGTGTCCCTCATCTAAAACACCCGATTCAACTCTACCGCTCATTAGTGGAGACCAGTGGGCTCCAGGATTTCATTGTTGGGGGTGCTAAGGGGGGCTTAACAGATCAGAGGGGGAGCTAAAAAAACTAATTAAATTGAGAGAAAGTAATGAAGGCTTAAACCAGTGAGTTTCAACCCGCGGGCCGCATGCAGCCCGTCACGAATCCAAATGCGGCCCACCATGCTGAACATAATTAAAAAATAACTTTCAGTTTTACAATTAATTTTAGTTTTTACATTCATTTAAAAATGTACTAAAAAATATTAGCTATAATGTTTTTATGTAAAATAATTTAGTTTTTCATACATTATTTTTAGACAAGATCAGACCTTTGTACTCATGTAGTTAATGTTACGCATTTAACGGAGATTTACAAGCACGCACTTTGGCAGGATTTAAATAAAATAGTCATCAGCAGCCATTAGTTCTGTAAAAGTTGAGCATCAGAATGGACACATTTGTTAAGGGGGAAAACGAAATGTGGGAAATACCAGCGAAGGAACGCATTCAAACAAGAATAGTCTCCGCATCAGCAGTGAAGAGAGTGCTGGACTTTAGGCATCAACTTTCGGTTTGCCCCGCCACCCACTTGAAGATGTTCAGGCAAAAAGAAACTACAAAAGAAACAAAAAGGCTACTACGCAGCAATCACCCTTAATTACAGAAATGTGGCAAAACATCTCTGGAGAGAACCTCAGATTATTAAATTTGAAAATGCTTTCCATATTTGGATCAACATAGGCTACATTTGTGAACGCACACGTTCTGCAATGTCGCATCACGCTTCTGTGCGCGTCTTACAGACTGCAACTTACAATCGCAACTTCATTGTGCTGTTACTCATTTCGAGCAGAATTCCACAAAATCAGTCCGCTCCCGACAGCATCAGGTGTTTTATTAATGGTGAGTAGAATTAATTATTTATTCAAATAAATGTAAGCGTTTAGATATCATAATATTTAGCCTATAAATAATATTATAAATCTGGTTGGTTTGTATGACGTAATATATGTAAATGACATGCGTGCGGCCCGTGAGACTTGCACTTGGACCATAGTGCGGCCCGGTGGAAAAAAAAAAGGTTGAGAACCACTGGCTTAAACTTTAGCTATGAGTTTTTTTATATACAACAGTTTTGAAAAAGGCATATTTGTTCTGTGGTATTAAACTTCTCCTGTTCCACTGTTATTAGTAATATACTAATGCCAACTGTGAATAGTGAAATGACGTTTACCGTCTTGCGCAAAGTTTGTGCGTTGCTTGGTTCAGTTGCTTGACCTCTCCCCCATAATATCAATTGTTTATAAGTCACATATTAGGCACTTTTTTTAGGTTTTTAATGTTTATTTTTCAGTGTTAATGAGAGTGACACTGAGAGTTAAAAATCAGGAAAATCATTTGGAAATCCTTGGGGGGGCTGTACCGGGGCTAAGCAAGTTTCTGATGGGGCTATAGCCCCGTCAAGCCCCGCCCTAGTACCGCCCACTGGTGGAGACTGAAGTGGGTCAGAAAATGTAAAGAGAGTTGTGAGAAAATAAGATGCATGTCAGATCCGCGTCACTTTCAGCAGCAGCTTTTAAAGCAATAGCAGGCAAATAAGCTAATAACCAGCTGCTGTGATGTCTATTAATGCAAGAACAAAACAAGAAGAAGAGGAAATCAATAAATTCTATAGCTTTAATGGGTTCATCTAGATTTAATTTAGAATTTAGTGTTTGGTTACTATTCATTTCTGCATATTTATGCTGAAGGGCACAGGTAGCTAAATATGTAATTTATTATAATGTGTTCATGTGACGATTGTTTTAAGTTCACTTAAATTAGAAGTTAAGTCTAATAAATGTTCAAATTGATAGCTCTCAATTATACTGTAATGCTGAATGGCTACTACAGTCAATGGTTAAATATTTAGGGGATTTTTTTTTATAGAGACATATTGATATCAGTGTTGCTGGCCTTCAATCATAAAAAAAGATGCCATTAAAGAAATATTACACAAATACAGTCATTATGTTGCTTGTACATTGTACATTTGAAGATTGAATGTGAAAGTATTGCAATATAAAAGTATATTTAAAAAACTTTAATGTTAGGTGGGATTAATCACAATTAATGTGTGATTAACTAGTTATTTATATATTTATATATAACTGTTTTTTATCGATTGATAGCACTAATTATATTATATAATGCATTTTTGAATACAGATGTACGATGCAATAAATTTAAATAACAGTGTAACCTCATAACATATAAAATAACATAACTTAACATAACATTTAATGACATGCCAAAACATATAAAATGTAATGATATGACATAAAGGTGTGTTATAGATTTACATGTTTACATTGTTAAATGTCATGCAGTGTGTTGTTGTATCATGTTGTGGTATATTGTTACTCGTTATGCTATGCTATGCTGTAGCATATTACATGCCATGTGATGTATTACATGTTTCATGCTGTTTCAGTGTTACATGTTAAAGTGTTATATATTATGTAACATTGTGTTCTATCATGTGGTGTATTGTTACATGCTCTGACATATCATGTGATATATGGTTGTATGTTATATTATATCGTTACATGTTATATATTATGCAATGTTATGTTGTTATATCATGCAATAATATACCATAATATGTTTCGGCATGTCATGTGGTATATCACATCATGATATATATATATATACATGTTCTGTTTTTTATGTTATGTTTTAGCGTTACCTGTTATATTGTTCTAATATTGTGTTTTTATAACATGTTATATTTTATATCATGGTATATTGTTAGATGTTATGACATGTCATGCTATAGTATGTCACGCAATGAAATATATGGTTACATGTTTTAGCATTGCATGTTATATCATTATATGTTATATCAGTTTGCGGTATATATCTTATATATGGTTACATGTAATGTTGTAATATTACATGGTATATCGTTATATGTTTTGTCATGTCTTGCTGTGGTATGTTGTTACATGTTGTTATAAAAAACATTAAACAACACATATAACATAACGTTTTACAATATTAGAGAACATCATGTTATTAATTGCTGTATGTTATTTTACATTATATCTTTATATGTTTTGCCATGTTTTCTTATATCATGTTTTGGGATGGTTGCATGCTATAACATCACCCATGTAACTATATGATGCAACAATATAATATATAACATAATAATATACAGTACCATGACATAACATGGAACAATATAACAGCATGGAAAAAAATTCCTTGTAACATAACACAACAACATAAAATAACATCACAATATTCCACAAAATGACTTTGCACATACTGTATTATCTGACATAACATTACAAAATAACATTATAACATATACTTTAACCAGCATCTCATGACATAATGCAAAGCTGTTGTTTACTCATGTTTTCAGGATGGTGGAAGACAAAGACACGGGGATTCGTGTCGATTGCCTGTGCCGCACCATCTCTTTGTCAACCTAAAGAGCTTCACATACAACACCATCGGCGAGGACACAGACATCTTCTTCTCTTTGTATGACCTGAGAGAGGGCAAGCAAATCAGGTAGGAAATGTGCCATGTATAAGTTTGTATACACACATTCAGTGTTTGTGCCCCTTCACCATTTAAACGTTTTACAATTAAAGAAGCTTTCATTGGTAATTATTCACAAGGAACAGAAAAAAACAGTTCACGATGAGGTCCTATAAGAAATAATGTAAGCAATCATTTTTAAAACATCAAGGTCTCGTAAATGAAAGCTTGCGCAAATACCACCTACATGTACATAGGCCACATTTTGTTGCAATAATTCAAAATAGCACACAGCACTGTGAAAGCGCAGAAAGAGGAGATAAGGACAAGAGACCTTGATGAAGTATTCATTTAAAAGATTTCTTCGCTTCAACTATGCTGTTAAGACATGTTAAGTTTCAAGTAGCATTTTTGAGGTAGAGGATGCCCTAAACCAACTTTGTCTATACAAACTAAATCCTGTTTGCAGAATTATTTACACTGTTTT
>JAPDDN010000508.1:0-17500 GCA_027422405.1 Ptychobarbus kaznakovi
TGAAATATGCAATTACTTAAGGGAAATTGTACTTATTTTTCACATAAATATGCTTGTAACCAATTGCTTTAATATATAATTGTACTTGTAATCACTTATCTATCATGCAAATATGCTAATTAGAATATTACATGGCCAAAACATGTATCAGGCACCAGTATTCCTGGTTTAGGAGGAATACAAAGGAGTAATGGTCATTTTAAGGACCTGACGGCCGCCATTTTGAAAATGGGGCCTTTCTTGGAGTCAAACTTTGGTAAACTTTTAGTATGTTTTTAAGTACATCAGATACTACTGTAAACCACTGAGAAACCTTTTGTTAGAATTTTTTGGGGTCAAGCCATATTTGCAGCTGACTACATTGTTAAATAAATTAGACATACAGACACATAACACTCATCTGATCCAGGATCAGTTAAACAACAAGAACAGAGCATTCAACTTTGACTGGTTCTGGAGTGTATAAATGCTAAACACACACATTCAGAGCAGCAGACGCACACACACACACACACACACACACACACACGTCAGCAGCCATCAGGCCTTCACCGCAGCACTGAACCAAACGTCTTCATTTGAATGTCAGCTCTCTGTATGTTTATTGCTCTGGTCTCTTTTCTGGGATGTTTCCCTCTCCGCGGTTTCATTACTCACCTCTGAAATCTGCCGGCTAAGCGCTGGGAGCTCCACTTTAAATCTGATGTGGGCTGCCAGTCGCTTCTGTGATAAGATGGAAAATCTGGTTATGCAGTTATTTTAAATGTTTATTTGTTTCTCATCAAGTCTAACAAACCTCAGTCACGAGAGCTTTTCTAACCTGACTTGCTTTTGCTTCGATTTTGTTGTATTAAAGGGTTACTCCACCCCAAAATGAATATTTTGTCATTATTCACTTACCCGTATGTCGTTCCAATATTCGCTTATCTTTGGAACACAATTTAAGATATTTTAGATAAAAGCCGGGAGCCTTGTGACTGTCCCATTGACTGGCAAGTAAATAACACTATCGAGGTTTAGAAAAGTATGAAAAGCATCGCCAGAGTACTCCATCTGCCATCAGTGGTTCAATCTGACTGTTATGAAGCGACGAGAATACTTTTTGTATGAAAAAAAATAAAATAAAAATAACCAGCATACGCTGCTTGCGTTCGGAGCATAATCTCCATAATGGTGCTACGGTGACGAGGAGAGACAGAGAGACGAATTGTTGAAAAAAAAGTCGTTATTTTTATTTTCTTTGCATACAAAAAGTATTCTCATCGCGAGTATTCTGGCGATGCTTTTCATACTTTTCTGGACCTCAATAGTGTTATATACAAGCGCAGTCTGCTCTGATTGGCCAACTGGCACAGTGCAGTGTGATTGGTTGAACACCACAAGCCGCGTCGGAAATGTACGCCCCTTTCCATAATTGCGAGCTTCAGCTTTCAAAATGCCCTCAAGCCCCGTTCACACTGCCAGCGACACGATCACATTCATTTTCAATGGAGAAGCGCTCACACGTGACCGTCTCGAGTGCAAGGACAGGACAGATTTCCGGAGCGATCTCACTGTTTTAAATTGTTTGACTGTAACGACATAAAAATGACGCGTGGAAAATAAAGCGTTGGCAGTGTAAAGTGAGTTTGAGTCATACATTGACGGTTCGTGTTGTTAATTATATGATGCAGTGAGAAGTTCAGCACCGGTTAATGATTTAATGCACTGAGCACAACACTCTCTAACAGCAGAATGCTACTTTTATTTATTTTAAGTCTATAAGTCCTAGTCAGACTAGAATGATATCTTAGTTTTTAAAATAAAGCACAGTACAAGAATGTGATTTTTCGTAATATATTTAAATAATTTGCAAATAATATTTTTAATTTAAATTACAAATAAGACTGAATATGTGTATTAATTGCTGAAAATAACGGCAAGATGTTTTTGTCTAGTCACGTTATGAAATACTGAATTAAATGGTTCATCCTATTTTCAATTCAAAGCAGTGAAATTTGACAAAAAAAATCGCATCACATGATAACCATGTCGGTCATTTAATAATTATATCCTAAAACAGTTGTCAAATGTGAAATATTGAGTGACTTACCTCACGATGCTCAACCGTTAAACTGAAGCGCCAGGCTGAAATTCGCGCTGGAAAAGTGAAGCCCCGCCTTCTTTGATTTGATTGGCTCGTTCATTTTGAAATGGATAAGAGTAAAAATTTTACTTTTTACAATTTTTGTCATTCTAACAACAAATAGAGAAACTTTTAAAACTACAGTTGAAACGATAAACATTTGTGTATCATTTAAAACACACACACACACACACACACACACGCACACACGCACACACACACACACACGCACACGCACGCGCACACACACACACACACACACACAACACAATCAGAAGTGCAGTCTCCAGACGGTGGGAGGCGTGTCGTGGGCTGGACAGTCTGTCTCACACACACACACACACACGCAGGAGAAGAGCAGACGACCTGCGGCGGACTGTGCGAAAGGACTTTCTTCCATTGCGTGCAGACTGAGGTCTGAACTTCTGCACATTAAAGATGGAAATATAACAGTTCCTATTTAACCAAATCACGATACGAATGGGTCTCAGTCAAGAAACTCTGCGGTTCGTGATATCTGATGGTGAGTAATCAAAGACGAGATCTTATCAGATGCATGTCAGATATATATATATAATATATATATAAATAATAATCTATGCGATACTAACTTTTATGGAAACTATATTTTGTTGTGCTGGTTTTTAAATTGTCATTCAATCTGCAATCATGCGCAACACAGCAGTTCAATGGATGTTTTGTGCATCGAATTATTCTGGATCATATTAAATGTTGCATGCAATGCATGGTATATTACTCTTACAAAAAAAGGCCTGTTAAAAATTGAGATGGTGTTTAATGTTAATATAAAGCATAAAAGCTGGTTAATGGATGCTGGTTGACCACCTTAACCAGCTAACGACCCATTTAAACCAGCTATGATAGAAGCAAGTTTAAGATGGACTTTCTAGTTCCATGTTTTCCTTCGAAATACACAACCGTGCAAAAGTTTGGGGTCAGTAAGATTCATTTTTCAAAGAAATTAATACTTTTATTCAGCAAGGATGCATTAAACTAATCAAAAGTGACAGTAAAGACATTTTTAATGGTAAAAAAAGATTTATGTATATTTCAAATTCATCAGACTTCTGCAAAAAAAACGTTTCCGCAAAATACAAACTCTTTTCAGCATTGATAATAATAAATGTTTCTTGAGCAGCAAATCAGCATATTAAGGATCATGTGACACTGAAGACTGGAGTAATGATGCTGAAAATGACTTTACAATATATTCAAATAGAAAACAGATATTTTAAATTGTAATAATATTTCACAAGTTTTACAGTACTTCAAACAAACATAAAGAGACTTCTTTCAAAAACATAAAAAATACAGACCCCAAACTTTTGAACAGTATTGTACAGTACCATATATATAATTACCGTATATATCTAGAGGCACTATATACTAAAAAGATAATTTATTCGTGATAGTCATCTTAATTCTTTATTGTGACTTTAAGCTTATAGGAAAGGTATCTCAGATGTTCCAGCTGTGTTAAAGTCTAGAAACATATTCACGTGGATCGGACTGGATCGTGTCATTAGCTGTCTTTAAAGCACATCTGGTTGACTCCACAGGCAGATGTGTGCCACCGACATGACAGCATGGTGATGATTGACAGGTAAACCCTGAAGAAAGCAGTCGACCCGCTCGCCGTGACCCGTCTTACCTGTACGATCCAGTCCAAATCATCCCACAATGATCAACCAACACATTTACCTGCATTACAACTACACGGGGAAACTAAACCATCGCAATGACACCGAAGCCGCCCCGTTGGACCCCAAAACAGTCGTGTTATTGGTCGTCTGCGGCCTCATCGTCCTGGAGAACATAATAGTGCTGGTGGCCATCTGGCAGAACCACAAATTCCACAACCGGATGTACTTTTTCATCGCCAACCTGGCTCTGTGCGACTTGTTAGCCGGCGTGACTTATATAGTCAACCTGCTGATGTCAGGCCAGTGGACGTTACACTTGTCTCCAGTCGAGTGGTTGGTTCGAGAAGGGAGTATGTTTGTAGCATTAAGCGCTTCTATTTTCAGTCTACTTGCGATTGCGATCGAACGCTATCTTACTATGATCAAAATGAGGCCTTATGATGCAAGCAAAAACTACCGGGTGTTTCTGCTCATAGGAGCCTGCTGGTTAATCGCGATAACGCTGGGAGCGCTGCCTATTATAGGCTGGAACTGTTTAGAAGATCTTGCTCAGTGCTCGACCATCTTACCTCTGTACAGCAAGAGCTACGTTGCGTTCTGCATCACCATCTTCATCTTGCTCCTGCTGGCCATCTCCATCCTCTACGCCCGCATTTACGCCCTGGTCAAGAGCAGCAGCCGCAAAGTCACCAAGCACAGCAACTGCGAGCACTCCATGGCGCTCCTGCGCACCGTCAGCATCGTGGTGGGCGTCTTCATCGTCTTCTGGACGCCCATCTTCGTGCTGCTGCTCGTCGACGTGGCCTGCGGGAACAAAAAGTGCCCGGTTCTGCTCAAAGCCGATTGGTTCGTGGCGCTGGCCGTCTTGAATTCCGCCATGAACCCCGTCATCTACACGCTGGCCAGCAGGGAGATGCGCCGGGCGTTTTACAGGCTCGTGTGCGGGTGTCTGCTGCGGGACGGCACGGGGGGGTGCAAGCAGAACACGGACCCCAGCCGGAGCAAATCCAGCTCCAACTGCCCTCGGGCGGCCGAACAGGAGAACCCAGACGCCAACGCACAGACTAACACAAGCTGAAGCACTCACGGTGTTTGCTGACATGCACACTATAGCATTAGTGCATGCTAGAGAATTTTAGTGTGCACTTTTTAAGTGTATACTAAAGCATCAGCACATGTTAAGTGCATATCGAGCAGTGGACAAATGTCCTGATCCCAACCAATAAGTGCTTACACTGCAAAACATGTTTCTTACTTTCAGTGCAAATAAACATTCTTCAAGTCAAAACACATGTACTTGAGAAAAAAGAAAATAAGGCATGTTTTCTGACAAATCGACCAAAATTAAGTCCGTTTTTGGTTAAAACATGAAAAAATATCTGCCTATGGGGTCAGAAAAAAATATTTTCTCTTTCAACCAGGGTTATTAAAGTCAGCTCAAATTAAAATAATTAAAAACATTACTGAAATAAAATAAAATAAAGCAAACTTTTTATTTAAATTAGTCTGCAAGGCAACATTTCTCATTTTAATTTAGTTTAACTTGTACTAAAATAACTGAAATGAAAATGAATATATATATATATATATATATACAATTGAAAAAACAAACTAAAATGAAAACAGCAAATATAAAAGATTCAAAGTATTAAAAACACTATAATAGTATCTCAATGATACTAAAATAACACCGTTTTGAATTAAGTTGATTTTGTCGTATCATTGGCAGATATGATTATTTTCTTGTTTTAAGCAAAAACTGGCTTGAATTTGACGATTTTCAGAAAACAAGACGTCATATCTTTAGCCCTTTTCCTCCTCAAGGTCTTGATTTAAGAATGTTTAGATATTTGTTCTGAAAACAAGACAAAATACTGAGTAAGAAAATCATTTTTTGTATTCAGTGTAGCTGATCTGTAGACAGGAGGACACACAAAAGATTAATTGGCCAATCATATAAATATGAACAGTATTATATAGTGCTGTTTAATGATGTACTGATCTGTATACCTAAAGTCTTTTACGCCAGGTGTTGATATATATTATAATATAATATAATATAGCATGTTTGACACTTCAGTCTGTATGGAGTAAATATACGCTGCTGTAAATGTGTTGTAATGATTTAAACCAATGCAGCTGTTTATGGTACAGCATGAGTAAATATGAATAGAGCACGTGCGCCACCTGCTGGACACATACAAGCAGCACAAACTAAACTAATGCTTATGATTATTAAACATAATTTCGTATTTGTTTCCTTTGAATGTGGGGTGAAAATGACCTGAGCGTGTTCAGATTCAGCCGAATAACCAGCGTAATCAAAGAGTAATACACATGATTCTTTTATTGCCACCAATCATAAAGAATATGAATAACTCATACAAGCAGAGACTGGACTTCTGTCACCTGTGGTCAAGCGCTCTCAACACTTCAAATAAAAGGCACGTTTCCTGAACACACCTCGGGATGGCAAAGCAACAATATTTCAGAAATGAATAATTCAGATTTGGGATTGTGTTGTTGCGGCATTACAAAAACGTGAGAGTAATATAATAGAACATCTCTCCCTAACATTAGATAAACAATGTTCAGTGGAATTATGCTGGGATTTGGCAGGATACATTTGGGGAAAAATTAATTTAGCAAACTAGAAATGAGTGAAAAATGATTTTTAAGGAGCTTAAACTGAAGTAGTGCTTCTTTTCAAACCCTTCTGTTGATTCTTCATGAACTGAGATTTAGTTTTGGCTAAAATATTGAAACTTTGACTCGCAAAATAGATGGTGATATAATATTTAGCAACAGAAATATGCATTTCATGTATATGCACATGTAAAAGTACTGATTTTATCTTGTGCTGTAAATTTTGCTGTGAAAATATGAAGTATGAGATTATTTTCTTGTATGTTATTTAGTATTTAATTAATTTAAATAATAAAACAAACACTCAAATTAAAACCAAATATATATATATTTATCATTCTTCCTGTGCCTCCAAATCAATATTTCCACAGTTTAATATCAATAAGTTCAATACATAAATATCATGTGTGAGAAAGACAATATTCACAGTGATGCAATAATGCAAACGATATATTAAACGATCATATTATAATTTAGAGAAAGAAAAGAGATCCACTTTTGAGCAAATATGAAACTCATTCTAGACCACAAAACCTATTTCACATTAATGCAAATCACAATTCATCTCCATAAGAACTCTGCCAAAAAAATGAAAAGCATAAAGAAAATGAAGCCTGTTTGTAGGGACATTCATATTTTTGGGATTATTTTCATGATTTTCATATATTTTTGTTCATTTATAGGTCAATTTCTTGAGATTCACCTTATGCTGGATAATTGTGCATGATTATATCCTTTTGCAATTTTCCAAAAAATTGAATCATATAATAATATTCAGCATAAAGGCCAGTTTGTAGGAAATTATATTTTTTTAATGGCAATTATTCTATATCTTGGTGCTATTTTCCAAACAGTAATTGTGTTATATTGCCAAAAAAGAATTATATCCAGCATAAAAAAATGAAACCTTTTGTATGAACATTAATATTGTTGCATCATTTTCATGACAGTTAAGCTTCAGTGTCTTTATGAGAAACATATCATTTTCTGTTGATTTGGGGTCCGTTTTGAAAAGATTCACCCTTATGCATGAGTTCATATTCTCTCTAAAATGTGGATTTAAAGGGAAACACAAAATGCAACAGAAGCATGTGACTCGTGGCTGAACTTGTGAAGCATCCAGTAATTAGACGTTGATTGTGCTATTCATTTAGAACGGTTTAATTGAAAATAATCATCAGAAGAAGAATCATAATAGCAGTGTGTGTGTTTGTGAAGCCCACAGTCAAACCATGACAGTCAGAACCGATAGAAACATCCAAGGTATAAAGAAAAGGGCCGAGCCGAGCGACTACACACCTCTGACACGTTTAAAGAAGGAGCTAAACTCAAGGAATACTGGGAAAGCAGAAATATTTGACATTGTGAGCACTCACAAGCACCTCCGCTGGGGCTCTGGATGCTACCAACAATGACCACAAGTACAATTAAGTTTAAAGTCATGCGAGAGCCACAGGTTTCAACGTCATAGAAAAATGAAGCCGTGTGCGTGCGTGCGTGTTGTGTGTGTGTGTGTGTGTGTGTGTGTGTGTGTGTGTGTGTGTGTGTGTGTGTGTGTGTGTGTGTGTGTGTGTGTGTGTGCTTGTGTGCTTGTGTGTGTGTGTGTGCTGTGTGTGTGTGTGTGTGTGTTGTGTGTGTGTGTGTGTGTGTGTGTGTGTGTGTGTGTGTGTGTGTGTGTGTGTGTGTGTGTGTGTGCGTTTGTGTGTGTGTGCGTGGTTGTGTGTGTGTGTGTCGTGCTTGTGTGTTGTGTGTGTGTGTGTGTGTGCTTGTGTGCGTGTGTGTGTGTGTGTGTGTGTGTGTGTGTGTCGTGTGTGTGTGTGTGTGTGTGTGTGTGTGTGTGTGTGTGTGCGTGCTTGTGTGTGTGTGTGTGTGTCTTGTGTGTGTGTGTGTGTGTGTGTGTGTGTGTGTGTGTGTGTGTGTGTGTGTGTGTGTGTGTGTGTGTGTGTGTGTGTGCGTGCTTGTGTGTGTGTGTGTGTGTGTGTGTGTGTGTGTGTGCGTTGTGTGTGTGTGTGTGTGTGTGTGTGTGTGTGTGTGTGTGTGTGTGTGTGTGTGTGTGTGTGTGTGTGTTCGTGCAGCATGTCGGAGTGTGATTTCTGTTAAAGCAAACACATTCACGTCCTCTTCCCTCTGAAAAGCAGTGAAGCTACCAAATGATCTCGCACACTAGCTGCAGTGAAGGACCAACTCCTACATCAGGTCGATATAAACAGCTTGGTTTTTTGTTTTGTTTTTCACTCAAATATTAGTTTTCCTTCTATCTCTTACCCACGAACATGAAAATCCGGTTGTGCTTGATAGACAAAACTAAAACTTTTTTATTCTAAAATACTCTTGATCTAGTTTTCGTCGCATCCCTCTTGGAGACCGAGTTCGTCCAAACTCCCGTTTCGAACGGCTGTCCACCGAAAGTCAAAAATAGAGATTCTCCACCAGCGCAATAAAATACCTGTCAGTTCTAGAAATGGGCTTTCTACAAGCGTCGTCCCAGTCAAGCAGGCGGACAAGCGACGGAGATCAGTCGTCTGAGCGGGGGTGTTTTCATGAAAGAGCGGCGCCGTGAGCCTCCCGCGGGATTCAGCTGTCGTCACTGTTCTCTTTCCACCGGCTGCTTCAAACACAGTTCGCTTCCCGCCGACACGATCGGCAGGTTGTTGTCACGGTGATGGCCAATCAGGTGGCTTATGCTCTCGAATATGTGATCTTTCGTGCGGACCTTGAGGACACACAGATTTGATTTGAAAGTTGAAGCACACGTGACAGAAAGATGCTGGCATATACACGCGTTTAAAAAGAGATTCATACTTTTATTCAGCAAGGATGCATTCAATTGATCAAAAGTGACGCTAAAGAATGTTTTATGTCACAAAAGATTTCTATTTTAAATAAACGCTTTTGAACTTTGTTCATCAAAGAATTCTGAAAACATCACATTTTCCACAAAAATATGAAGCAGCACAATTATATTAATAAGAAATGGTTATTGAGCACCAGTGTTATTTAAGTACTGATGTACTATTATAGTTTTTATTAATATTTTAAGTTTTTATTTGTTATTTTATTTTAGTTAAAGTTACAGTAATTTTGTTTTTGTCCATATAGATGTAGTTTAAACTAAATGAAAATTACAACTAGCTGAAATAATAATCATTATTTAATCATTTTCAGTTTAATTTTAGTTACTGATAATAAACCCTTTTGAGCAGTAAATCAGTATATTATAATGATTTCTGAAGATCATGTGACTAAAGACTGGAGTAATGATGCCGAAAATACAGATTTGATCACAGAAATAAATTACATTTTACAATATATTCATATAGAAAACACTTACTTTAGTTTGCAATAATATTTCACAATATTACTGTATTTTTGATCAAATGAATGCAGCTTTGGTGAGCAGAAGAGACTTCTCTCAAAAATATAAACAAATCTTTCTGACCCCAAACTTGAGGAAACTACAATGAAGTTCAAGTCCACATTGGAAATGCTGTGCTTCATTCATTCAACCTGGAACTAAACAGTTTTAGGATTTGTTTGAAATAAAGTGATCTATTTCTGATTCTGCAGTATCTCTACGTGACCAATCAAATATAAGCGTGTCACTGATCATGTGACTCTGTACAGACACAGATGTGACTTCATCAGAGATGCTGGAGAACATGATCAAGCTCCTCATTCATGTTCACTCCAACTTTACACTACAAAAGAACCGAAAATAGAAGCATTTTCTCAAGAGTTTGAATCCCTCTATATTTACTTCAATACACTGCTCTCAAAACAAAGATAACAACAATACTGGAGTACGTTTTACAAGAAAATACTGATTTCAAAATATAATTACATGCAATTTCTGAGTTAAAAATATTTTTGTTCAGTGTGTGTGCTTTTTATGTTTAAGAAATACTACATATATCAATTTTCCAGCCCAGTGTCATTACTAAAAAGACACTCAACAGCTACTCAAACTCAATTCCTGGAGGGCCACAGCTCTGCACAATTTAGCTCCAACCCTAATCAAACACACCTGATCCGGCTAATCAGTAATCAAGGTCTTCAGGATGACTAGAAACTTCCAAGCAGGTGTGATTTGTAGCTGGTTGGAGCTAAACTGTGCAGAGCCGTGGTCCTCCAGGAATTGAGTTTGAGACCACTGAGCTACAGAGTCTGGTGTGTATGGGTGGAGGCGGCTCTCACCGTTCCCTCCGGATCCACCAGCAGCAGGTGTTTGGCCAGGCCGTTGTGCATCCCCGTCAGGACGTACGAGCCCGGGTTTGTGGTGCTCTTCCGCACCAGGAAGTCTCCGTCGTGGAGCAGCAGTTTCTCGGCCTGGCGGCGGCTCATCTCTCCGTGGTACCACGTTTGGTCCTCCAGCTCCTCCTGAGCTCTCAGCGCAGCCGCACGCATCAGCAGAGGACTGGAGTTATCCACGGACGCCGCTTTATGCAGTTCTGAGGCTGGAGGAGCCGGAGACGGAGTCTGGGTCATGATGGCGTCCTCAAACGGCTCTGATGGCACGAGAAAACAATGTGCTGATTGTTTATATCATCAAAAAATGTAACTATATAATTGCACAGCTCTTCATATACAGTCAGTTCTTTGGTGTGTCAAAGCCATGTCAGCATCCCAGGCCATGTCCATGATGAGTAACGAGTTGACATACTATAATAAAATCATTGAACACTTGAAGAAATGCGTGTTACAGGTTTTTAACACTTTTAATTTTAGTTTATACATTTCTAAGGAAACATGAACCAGCATAATTTACTAAAAAACATAAGACACACACATACACACACACACACACACACACACACAACACACACACACACACACACACACCTGATTGATATAAAGTTGGTATGTTTAACTGGTAAACGCGACTATAAATACATCTCTATCTAAATTAATTATTTTTATCTCCGAGGTGTGAAGATATTAAGGTGTTATAAACAATAACATCATGATTTTCTCTAAAACTGCTTTGAAACTATGCGTATTGTGTATAGCGCTAAATTTGGCTTGTGACAAAAGGGATTCATTAATAATGAAAGTTCTTTTGACTAAATTAAAGTGCTTTTGTTGTCTTTTCCTCACATGTGTCATCTTTCTACAGTAAAACTGCTGACAATGATGTGATCATGTGACACAGTCAGAAGTTATTTAATATTCAAATGAAGCGTGGGATTCTGGACCAATGAGACTTGACTGTGGGCGGAGCTTACACAGAAACAGAAGCTAAATGTTCAGCTGGACAAATTGTCATGGAAGAGATTGTTTTTATTGTTGCTTCATCACAATGTGTCTGGTTTTTTATTAGGTGTCATTTATGCTTTTTTGGTATTTTCTCTCATTTTTCTGCTGCCAAACATGAAACATAAATTGGCCAAATGGCCAGTATTTTTCAAGCAAGTTTTATAGGCATCCAAAATACTAATAGAACAAATACAGGTGCTGAAAATAGGGTTGTAACAATGGCAACATTTTAGATAACATTAAAAATCTCACAGTTCATGGATATTTTAACACCACAGCAAAACCTAATACTAGTCAGCCTAATATAAGTAAGACAATTTCAGGCTTATAAAAGACATTACATTCACTTCAGACGTAAGACATAGACATCACTTGACACTCAATGACGGCATTTTGACATGACTTTGTGTGTATTTAACCGTTTAAGCACGATAGAAGTAAAAGAGTTGAACTTGTATGCCCCACCTGTTGATGGCGCTGTAAAACAGGTACATTATATAGTCCTACAGCAGTGTTAGGAACTCTTACTCATGTCAAAGAGGTCCTTCCTCGGGCTGTCTTTAGCTGTCCCGCTCGTGCCTGATTCAGACAGCGTCTCTGACTCTCCCTGGAGGGCGGCCAACACCTGCGTGTCAATGTGCTGCGTGTTCACATACGTGGGCACTTCTCCTGCCTTAGGGGCTTGACCTTTGACCTCAGGGAGACTGTATATGTCACAGGACCCTGTACGAAAGGCACAGACAGAAAGATGATGATATTTTGAAGAATTGTTCTTTGCATTGGCATGAGGTGTTTTGGGCGATCTAAATGTGAAAACGGAGGAAATAAAGGGGAGCTGTACCTTGTTGGATGAACATGGGTCGGCCCTGGTAGTACGTCTGGTCGACTCCAGCGGCCTGTGTGGACAGCAGTAAACAACAGTAATGAAACACCTCCTCATCATCACTGACCTGATGGAGTCCATATACACTGACAGACAGGAAACAGAGTCCACACTACAGGAAGTCATCTAAATGAGTCATTTAATGCCACAGTTTAATATATCTCAAATTAAAATCACACTATTAATGCCAACATTCATACAAGCTGTTAAGAATGTTTTTAAACAACTAACACTGTACTTATATCTAATGAAAGTAGGAATAGTTCTGCATTTTCTATTGTTCTTTTCAATATTATCATCCATTTTAAATGTAATTATATATGTTGGGATGGGAAAGTTGGAATTGTTCTTTTTTTGTGTTGTTTCAACATGATAAATAAATAAATATATACTTTTAAATATATTAATCGTTTTAATCATTATATGCATTGTGGGAAAGTTGTTTGTGTAGATACCGTAACAAAATATAATATTCATCTCTCATTTTAATTTTATTCCTATATATATATATATGGAGTGGGAAAGGTGTTTGTTTCAATATTATATCAAAATATAATTATTTACATGTATTATTAATTTGATTATTATATGTTGGAGTGAGAAAATTGGAACTGTTCTGTATTTTGTGTTTTTTTTTATATTAAAACAAAATATAATGTAATTAAAAAATTTTTACACATATGTTGGAGTGGAAAAATTGGAATTGTGTTGCATTTTGTGTTTTTGATATTATAAGAAAATGCAATATTTATTTATTTTATTATTATTTAAATGTATTTACTGTATGTTGGGGTGGAAAGATTGGAATTGTTCTGTTTTTTTGTGTGTGTTATTAGTTTTGAGATTATAATAAAAATACAATTGTAACAAAATGTATGCAAACATTAACATTAATATCAGATTTATTTAGTTCCCCCAGTTTAACATATTCTCTCGGTTCATTTCAGTGACCTGATTTCTTGCATCTACAGAGGTAGATAATATGTTTTATGAAAACTTCAGAATAATAGCACAATCTTTACTATCATTATTGACCAAAAACCCAATTCATAAAGCGATATTGACAGAAACGCATGAGTTGCAGCATCTGCAGAAGCAGCTGAGCTGGAGTGATTATCGATCAGCGGTCAGGTTACTTCACGAGTGTGGGCGGGTCATTAGCAGACCTGGCTGCTGTCTTGCGTCTGATTGGTCAATCTAGCATCAATGAATCCTCCTGGTGGTGGCATCTTTCCGGGAATGCTGTTGTAGTAGTGATGATCGGCGGACTCCTCTCCTTCCTCCATCCACAGGGGCTCGTCTGTACTCATAACCCTAAAGACAGGACACAATGGCCACGTACACACTGCAAGTTTCAGGAGTGACAACCGCATTTAAATGCGGGAGTGAGTCCCGTAAATTATCGTTCCATGTGTGTACGGAACAGCACTCGCTCCCGCATTTGTAACCACAGCAACATCTGTCGTCTTGCAACAGTGAATAAACGTTTAGCCGTCCGTTATGTGCCATTTCTTTTGACTAAAGACTGTTTTTGTCCGTCGATTTGAACTAAATCGTGGCCATTACTACCACTAATAGACGTGCAGTGTTGTGTTTATGCTCGGGAGGCTGCTTTAGAGAGCGCTGTCTTGCAGTGTTGCCATGTCCTCATATTTAAAGCGCTTTCAGGCATGTTGTTTGGTCTTAGCTCATAAAGACAGGCACTTTATGGAGTTAATAAAGTGGTCTGTCGCGGATATGAGATATATGATTATTTTGGTGTTATAAAACAAAGCATTTGTGTGTTTTTTTAGTGCTTGTCCTTGTTTTTTTTCTGTGAAGATCTGGCAACACTGACACTTTACCGCACGGCTCATGAGCGCAGCTAGCCCCGAGCTAAGTTAAGACTTCGTTCACTGTTGTTTTCTTGCATCTCACATACAGACGAACACACCGATGCACGTTCAAATACGTCATTAACAACTAGTTCGGTTCTGTACACACTGCGTAGAATTTCTGTAAATGCGGTTGTCACTACCTGTATTTTTCGGGAGTTAATGCGGTTGTCGAATGCGGTTGTCACTCCCGTATTTTAGTGAATTATGTGTGTACAGAACGCGATTAAGGAGTAAAAGGTGAACTGACAACCGAATTTAGCTGCAGTGTGTACGTGGCCAATGAGAGGCAGAAGTGGTCTCAGATCAGAATCCTGAGGACTCACCTGTCGTGCATGGACGAGGGTTTGCTGGACGGACACTGTAAATAGAGCTGAAAGCGCAGGTCAAACGCCTGACCGATCGTACTGATCACATCCTGAGCCAGACCGTCAGAGCACTCCAGAATATGACACGCTAGAAACACAGGACACATCAGCATCAATCTGACAAAACCTGTCCATCTCATATTTCAACCCAAAATCAAAAGACAGGAACTTTTTAGGAATTGTCATTAATTGTCATGATGATTATTAGATAATAGGTTTTGTTTACATTTCACTTCTGATTATACCCTGTATAATTTATTATGTGACAAATAAAGAAACCTTGAACCTTGAATTTATATATTTCTATAAATTAAATATATATTTTGCTCCAGTGTTATTTTAGTATTATTACAATACTATTAAAGTCTTTATTCATTTTTAAAAATGTTTTATATATTTTCAGTTTTTTATTGCAAATATTGCCATTTTATTTAATTAAAATTGTATTTGTGCTGTAAATTTCCTAACGTAAATATATCAAAAATTGTATTTTTTGATTAGTAATATGCATTGCTAAAGACTTAATTTGGACAACTTTAAAGGCGATTTTCTCAACATTTGGATTTTTACCCTCCCTCAGATTATAGATTTTCAAATAGTTGTTTATCGGCCAAATATTGTCCTATCATAACAAACCATACATCAATGGTTTTGTGGTCCAGGGTCACATATATTAAGAAATAAGACATTTTACATAAGGAAAATGAAGTCTATTTCTTTAAATAAAATGTAATTAATTTAATTAATTTAAATTTTAGGGTGAACTGTGACTAAAACATATTTTCATAAGATTTATCAGTCAAAATATATGAAACACAAAAATGCAGCATCAATAAATCTGACACGCAGGAACACAAACATAAGACACGCACGCATGCTGAAGCATTAGATGGGGAACGGATGTCGATTTGCTGACTCACTCCGCTATAAAGTGTTCATTACGAGATCTTTCCTCTGACAACATCAGAAATGCATTAGAAGGTACAGCGAGAGTTTAAAAACGTGGCCCCTGCGCTGACAGGAAGTTAAAAGATCCATGAAATGAAAAGAGACGGAGATACAACAGCCACAGAAATAGATTTTTTGATGCTAAATGCAGCTGTGGTGGACTGATCAATCACGCTGGTTTGTGAATGTGTGTTACAGGACGGTCCGGCGTGGTAAACACAATGAAATGGCCCTCGAGAGCCGTACAGCTAAAACTGTGGTTGACCACCAAAAACATGTTATGTGATTGTAATGGTTAGTTCTGCAGAGAAATTAGTTACAGGCCCTGTAATGTTTTCATAGTCACTGTGTTAGTCTCTTGAAGGAATAGTTCACCCGAAAACTATTCTGTTTGCAGTGAATGGGTGCCGTCAGAATGAGAGTCCAAACAGCTGAGAAAAACATCACAATAATCCACACCACTCCAGTCCATCAGTTAACATCTTGAGAAGACAAAAGCTGCACGTTTGTAAGATATAAATCCATCAATAAGGCGTTTTTAACTTCAAACTGTTGTTTTTGGCTAAAAAATTTGATATGAGACACAACAGGAGAAGGACTTTTACACTGGAGGAAGCGTTATTATTCATTATGGACTCATGTTTTAAGTGAAGTTACAAAGGCAAGGCAAAATTTGGATTACTTGTGGATTATTGTGATGTTTTTATCAGCTGTTTGGACTCTCATTCTGACGGCACCCATTCACTGCAGAGCATCCATTGTTGAGCAAGTGATGCAATGCTACATTTCTCCAAATCTGATGAAGAAACAAACTCATCTACATCTTGGATGACCTGAGGGGGAGGACATTTCAGCAAATGTTAATTTCTGTGTGAACTATTCCTTTAAGAAGTCAACCTAAGAAAGGATTACTTACAGGTGGAAAGTATTTTAACATCCAAAACATGACACACAAATCATCAGAGCATGCAGCAGAGGAAAAGACAGGAGTAATACCTCTCCGGTTAACAGGATCCTTCGCCACATAAGCGACGTAATCAGTCGTGTCCTGTTGAGAGAAGACAGAGAATGATTCAAAGCTAAACTGAGCTAATTACACCTCTACATGCTTTTATGAGCATGTTTCTTTAAAGCTGTCATATAAATATAATGGATATTTCTTGCTCTTTTGAAATGAGTTTGATGTATTACATAGTGTGATTTATTGAAAATGTACTACAAAATGACTAATTTGTCAACGGTCATGATGACATCACACCTATGAGCTCATTAACATATGGCCATCCATACATTAATATTGAAAGACCAGAACATGTCATGATTATGACATTTACACAAAAAACTCGAAATCATTATGATGACATCACCTCTATGAGCTGAAATGTCCAAAACTGAACAATGAAATCCAATCACGACTAACATATGAAATTGTCATTATGATGACATCACCTCTATGAGCTCAATAACAAAGGCTTCAGCCTATACCTTTTTCGGGTTAATATGTAAAATTACGTATAATTATTTGGAATAGTGTATGAGGACTTAAATAAATCTACTGAACTGAATTAACTAATTTGTGAAACTGTCATGATTGTGGTGTCACACCTGAGCTCGTTAGCATATGTCCAACCATATTTACATATAAACATCTATTTAACCCCTTAACTGTCATCCCATTTTTGAAAATTCACGAGAGTGCAGTATCCAAACTTAAATTATTATAATTCATGAACGCTTTT